>JAVIAB010000125.1:82872322-82944822 GCA_032433765.1 Megaustenia siamemsis | reverse complement strand
GGGGACTACAGTTACTTTTCTTTGTTTGGGAGATGAGTTAGTAATTCGGATGATTCCACTTTCACGGGCGGTTGAGCGATTATGGATTTTAATTCGTTTGCAGTGATACCGGGACCTTCCATAACCATAACCATAACCATAACATTAGTTCGACATTTCACCATCGTAAGTTCATACCCATCGATAGGGGAAACAATAAAACAACAATTTGTGAATGAAACCGGTCACTTGGCCAACATTTAGATTATATGATATCGAGTAATCCAGTTGAACTTAAATATACGAGTAATATTGTCTGTTTGGTGTTCTTTTTATTCATTTCACTGATAAATTTTATTGTAGCCACGTCGCATTATCGTCTTTGTTAACTTCTATTTCATGGGCGAGTAATGAGAGGAGGCAACTGAAGCCACGACTCCTCTAATATTTTATTAGAATACATAACACAATTACATTCCAAATGTTCATGTACAACCAGCTATACAAACAATGAAAGGGGGGATAATCTGCAGGACCTGACAAAATACAGATAGAGATGATAAAGGCACTAGCATATTTTGGCATTGAAATGATCACAGACGGAAGATGTACCAAATGAACAAAAAACATCAACCTTCATTGTATTGTCTAAAAAAGAATGGTGCAATTTAATGCAGTGACTTTAGAACAATGAGCTTATGAGGCATGTTACAAAAAGCTTGCTAAAAGTTATAAAAGGAAGGATTCAGAATAAAATCAATATGGAAGTAGAAGAACAACAATTTGGGTTTAAGAAAAACAGTGGTATTTACGAAGCCAAATTCCGCACGAGGACATTAATCGAAAAGTACACATGAGTAAATAAACCAATATATGTCTGCTTCAGAGACTACACCAAAGCTTTTGATAGAATACACCATACAGCACACGTCAAAAGACATAAGGCGTATTATAGCACCGACAGTAAACGCATCTGAACTGTCCTTCGTCATACGATATCATCATTCACCGTAAGCAATCTGGATATAGAAACACCATCCAGATGAAACACACAGCTCACGGTGTGCACAGAGCACTGCTCAGTAGCTCCTGCAGCAAGCCGGACTTAGAATATGAGGAAGCTACAAGGAACACTTTTCAGACAGTGCCTCAACGGATCCCTGTCGCCTATCCGTCATATTGACCGGAAGTCATTAATGTCCTGTTAGACACTTGAAAGGCACAGTACTTCGACAACCATGAATCCACGTCACTCCTTCGGATGAACGAGATGGGGATAAAGATAAGTCCAGCCAGAAATTAGAGGTTAAATATGCGTACACGACTTATCAAAGTGAACTGGAAAAATGAGGGGAACAAAAGTTATGGTTACATCTTTACGTAGAAGAGGGAAAACACACAATCAAAAGAACGTTTCATCTCAATAGGCCTTCAGCTGGAACAATGAACAACACACTCAGATATGTAAGCAAATGAAATTAACACTAAAGAGCAAAATATTAACTTATCACCCAACACAGAGCTGCTATCGTCAATCGCTGGATGCTGCGGGATTTGCTGAGGAGGGGATAAAGGTAAAGGTAAACTCTGAGACTTGAATCGGCGTCTTAGCACGCGAGATTTCATCCCTATGTGCTCTCGCCGGCTATCCAGAAGTATTCGGGGACTTCTGGACAGTGTCGCTTCAAGCATCGAAACTCACGATGTGAGGCGGCATTCCTCACATTCCCAGAGTAATACACTGGTACCCATATCTGCCAGCGGCTGGGTCGACCACGGGTTTTTTTTTATTTTTTCCAACCTCGAGTACAATTCATACTTCTTCCAGCGGGAATCGAACACGGGTTGTCCGAACGTCGGGAGCCCAGTCGAGTGGTTTCCCAACTTAGCTACCAAGGCCCCCCCCCCTTTTCCCCACTTGAGAAGGATATCTGAACATCTATGAACGTGTTAGGGAGTGCAGTGGTGATAACCCACTCGTAACGTACAATTCACATTAATGTAAACGGTACACATTTTTAGTTCCCAGAACTACTGCTGGAATTACGCATTCTTCTTCTTCTTCTACCTTTCAGCTCCCTATGGAGCATAAGTCTTCAACAAACATTTTCCAATTCGTTTTGTTTCTTGCCATTCTATTAAGATCATTCCATGTCTTCTCCTTCCTTTTCATCTTTGCTTCCACCTGTCTTCTCCAAGAATATTTTTATCTTCCTGTTTGTATCTTCCTGTTTATATCTTCCTGTTTGTATCTTCCTGTTTGTATCTTCCTGTTTTTATCTTCCTGTTTGTATCTTCCTGTTTGTATCTTCCTGTTTATATCTTCCTGTTTGTATCTTCCTGTTTGTATCTTCCTGTTTTTATCTTCCTGTTTGTATCTTACTGTTTATATCTTCTCCTGGTGATTCCAACAAACTACGCACTATAGCCACGTAATTGACGGATTGAATTAAGAATTAATGCGCATTAATCTTCTAATTTCAACATTGTCTCTATAATGATCACTTATCTTATAATTTCTACAAAGTCTCTATAATGCGCACTTATCTTCTAATTTCAACATCGTCTCTATAATGCGCACTTATCTTCTAATTTCAACATCGTCTCTATAATGCGCACTTATCTTCTAATTTCAACATCGTCTCTATCAAGAATCAGACTTAGGCCTAAGCTGAACAAGCTACAAATGAGGACATCACAATCCATACTTATGACACTTATTATTTCATCAGTTGTCCCTATTCGTTTGCACCGCAGACAACAGATGAAACAAAATGAATCAAATTCACACTTCCAAAAAACCAAAGTTCTATATCCAATCAAATTCTAACGGAACTACTAATCATCAAATCTTAAATTCCAGTCACTGAGTTTGAAACTCTTGATTGGTCTGGAGCTTACACTACAGTCTCATGAATAGGCCTCTGTTTTTGGTACCACAAACCGGAAATGATAAAATTTCCCTTGAGGAATTGTTTCCGTTTGTTTAAGGTAAGGGCAGTAACTAGGCCACAGAGCTATAGCCGTGTCCAGGGGGAGACGAGCTGTTGGGGGGAGGGGGGGGGGGGGACAAAAAAAATGATTCATTGATTCGGTTGTATAATGCATAGAGCTACAATAGTGGCAGGTACTGATAATAAGAAACCCACGTTGCGGTAGGAGGCATTCATCAGAGACGAATTATGTGTCGTAAAAAAAAATATTTTAAATAAAATTCATCATCATCATCAAGTACCGGGGATGCTGGAGTAAGTGATCATGTCTATCCACAACTTTCGATCCCGACAGTTATTTATCATTTCTGTTGTTGACTTTCCGCCAAGCCATTCTCTTAAGCTGTCTGGTATTTTTTCTCTTTGCTTCCCTCTATCTCTTCATCCCTCAATTTTTCCAGTTGTTACAATATATTCCAGTTGTTCTCTTCTCATTACTTGGCCAAAAAGTAATGATTGTTTCTTCCTAATATTGGAAATTAGCTCTCTTTTTGTTTTGACCTCTTAAAATACAATTAGTCGTGATAGAATCGTAGATTTTCTGGAAACCAGCGCCACAAACAACCGTTGTGGTTGTTGTTAGAATCAACACCATTACACACTGAACGGGTCCATTTGTATTCCAACGTCTCCCTCGAGAAAGTCCGAGGAGAACCCAGACCCATGTGCACGAACTCCGTAGCACGGCCTGCGATCCATGATGTGGGTGTTTTTTTTTGTTGTTGACAATTATAGTATTAGCTCATTATCGCCAACAAATAATTTGCAAGCTTTCCTTTTTTTTTTTGCAACGAAATTATCTGATTTGAAATTCTAAACTACAGAGCTTTCATCAGATTCAAACGTCCGTGTAAATTATGTTCATAATTAAAACTTATCATAATGTAAATTTTTGGATTTTTATTTATGATTTCTCTCTGCGGCAACCACCCCAGGTCTCAACAGCGAGGCCCGGCTTGAAACGTCAATTACTCATAGACGGAAAAAAAAATATATGAGTACCTCCGAAGTCGGAAATATCTGCCTGTGCGGCGAGCGACCCCTGTGCACACGGCTGCTAGGGAAAAATGGATTGACACGCAAAATTCAGTTCCTAGTCTCTAGGGACGTCGTCAGAGGTAAAAGCTGGCGAACGAAAAAAAAATAATGTAAATTAAATTACACAGACAATGTTGAATATCATGAAATGTGGGGTTAATAAGGAATTTGGGACTAATCATTTTTAATCTTCATGAGAAGTTGATCAAGATTTTAAAGATTAATTGTTTCGAACACCAAAGACATTTTTATTTCCTATTCTTTTGATCTGTGTGTGTTCAACTTTACGACCCAGATATTCACTTTTAGATTCCGAGGTGATGAGGTTATTGGGGCATGTTTCTACAAACCAGGGCAGGCGAATTTGGTACTTTTCACTTTTACAAACCAGGGCTGGCGAATTTGGTACTTTTCACTTTTACAAACCAGGGCTGGCGAATTTGGTACTTTTCACTTTTACAAACCAGGGCTGGCGAATTTGGCTACTTTTCACTTCTACAAACCAGGGCTGACGAATTTGGTAATTTTGATACACTTTTGTGATAATTTATCACTTTTCTGTAACATTTTTTTTTAATGCCTGATGTATGTTAAAATACATCAGGCATTAAAAAAAATAAAATCACCACTCACATAATAAATATCCTCATTAAAGAAATCTTGCATTACCATGATGTCTCTTCAGATGATCACTTCTTTAACCAGCCTGCCGTGTTGTAAATAGCGTACTACAGAGAAGACATAGGTTAGGGGAGGAAACTCTCTTACAGGCGGAAGTAACCCTCGTCATTAACAACGACACCCTGACGAGTATTTGATTCATTCTTTCATTCATTTTTCTTTTTGGGCCGAAGACGCTCATAAAGTGGATGTCATAGTTCTTCATGATTGACGATTTATTGCTAGTTCTTGTAGTTCTTGGTTGTTTCTTAGTCCCAAAGCTGAGTCTTCCCTAGTAATTGTGCTTTGTAGCGATTTTCTTAGTCTGCCTTGTTTTCTTCTACAAGATGGTTTCCACACGCGGGCCTGATGGGGAAGCCTTTCATCATTTATTCTCAATACATGAGCGATGTATTTCCAAAATCTTCTTATAAAGATCGACACGTATCTTGTTTTGATTCGTATTTTATCTTTTCACTGGACGCAGAGATGAAATCATCACACCATGTATAGAACATTTCGGAAATGCAAATGAATAAAGAATTATATTGCAGCTAGACGTTGCGTGTCCATATATGGCACGTATGGTTGTGTTCTACTTTCAGTAAAGCAGATTAATGATCCACCATAGCCTGCTGTTTCCCTGGATCTTTCTACCATCGAGCACGTGTTGACAAGCTGGAGCGAGGCCGCGAAAAAGATAAAAATCATTTACAAGTAAACGACTAATTAGCGCAAGCGTTGCAAGAATAATGGAATACCATGTTCAATTAACGGATCCAATATCTCATTGGTTCGATCAGAATGCGTTGTCAAGCAGTGATAATATATCGTGTAGACATACACGGTACTGAGATCAAGATTTTTTTTTTTTTTTTGGGGGGGGGGTGGGGGGGGTGGTTACAACAGTTACTTAAGTAGTTATCTTTTATTCGTGACACTTGCGCGAACATCAAAGCGATCACTTTTATTCAACTATATTTAGCAAATAAGAAAGATAACGACCACCGAAATTAAATGTGTCCGAAGAATGACAGGAAACAGCTTAAAGGACAGAGTAAAAAAACACTGACCTGTGGAAGAAACTCGAAATTGAACAAGCCATCGAATACATAAAGAAACAACAGATAAATTGGATCGGCCACATAACAAGACAAAAAGAACTAACAATGACTCAAAGAGCCATAAACAAACGCTACGAAAACGCCAGAGTAAGAGGAAGACCGAGAAAGAGATGGATAAAGGGAATACTAGAGTCACTAGGAGGGATAACATCAGAAGAGGCCAACAGAAGAGCAAAGAATCGCAGATTGTATCTCCCCTCGACGCCAACGGCATAGGAGAAATGATAGAAGAAGAAGATATTTAGCACCATGTTTTATGTTATATCGCCCTAGAAATCAACGTGTACCATCAAGACTAGTGACAGAATGGCTCTCCGTGGTAGCGAGCCATCGATGCTGCACCCAACGAATCAAGGAAGGTACCACAGTGGTCTATATATTGTTGCGGACTAAACAGTTCACATTATTAAACTCTTTGGCACGTGATCTTTTTCCAAAGAATTTAAAAAAAGACGAATACAAAGATGAAAGAGCATTACACTTATGTGTATTGATATCTTTGTATATCTTATTGTTTCTATTTGAGTTGTTAGTTTGTATTTTCTAGTCTTGTAGCTTATCATTAATTTATTTACTTTTCATATTTAAACTACTAGATGCAATTATTCTATGTTGCCGAAGTCTGCAGCTCAAACACATTTTACGGAGTGTGTGTTAGGCCTATGATTGATAATGGAATAATTAAGTTCAAAGCAGTTTTCTTTTCCTTCTTCTTTTTTTTTTTTTTATTCCTCACCAACATTTCGTCGAGATTAGAGATAGCTTACGATCTATTACTCTTTGGTTCGCCTCTTCTGTTGTTATAAATTGGATATATTTCAACCCGGAAACACGACATTGACTCAAGTAAAATCATGAAAGGAAATTAAACAGGGCATTACTTTAGTTAATGCAGCTGCCTTAATCACTAACTCCTATATCGTCTTTATATTTTTGATATGTGGAACACTTTATGTCATTATTTACGTTTGTTGTTTATTGCTTCTCTATTTCCTTGAATATCTCAAAATTTTATGATTTGTACACCGGGAAAAGGGAGAGGGGGTGGGGGTGAAAAAAGGGGGGAGGTTGAAGGGGGATAGGTGTTGGAGTGGGCTGAATGTTGAGGTGGAGGGTGGGGGGGGGATTACCTGCAGACCGGTTTCAGAATCTCTGCTTTAGTGACATTTCCGGTATCTCACACACATAGGCTCCCACTTCTAATGTCTTCTTCCCCAATTTACATTTAGCTTATCGTCCTCTAGAATAATAATCGGTAGCTATGAAAATTAAGAAGCCTACCGAATGCTTACATTTTAGAGAAAATATACAGAAGAGTAATACTTAACTATATATCTTAAAGTAAAAAAAAAATAAAGTAAAGAGCCCCGTCACGCCAAGTGGCGTATAGGGAATATGGTGTTAGTGGCCATAATTTTTATAGACCTTCGGCTCATGATTTTTGGGGTAATGTGGTCGGTATTACGCCGGTGCCGCTTTACTTTCCCAGAAAAAATCCGGTAACAAATTAAAGGCTTGGTGAAGCCGGTGCCGTCGATCAGGATCGAACCCGATCTCTAGTCCTTTGTAGTCCAGTTCACTAACCACTCAACTATCGCAGCTCTCTCATAAAGTAATCTAGATTAAAAGTATATATATCATCATTCTTCTTTTCCTTCTCCTTCTTCTTCATTCCTTCCTCATCTGCCTTTCAGCCCAAGGGGAGATATAATTTGCGGTATTTTGCTCTTCTGTTCGCCTCTGCTGCTGTTATGTTTCCTTGTGCTTCTAATATTCCATCGATCCATCTTTTTCGCGGTCGACCCTTCGGTCTGGTGTTCTCACAACGTTTACTGAAGGCTCGTTGTGTTGTGTTATGATCTTTCTGCCTTGTCACGTGGCAAACCATTGTATCTGCTTTTTCTTTATATATTCTATGGCAGGGGCTATTCCTAGCTTTTTTTCTCAGTTCTTCATTTCTGATCTTATCTCTCAGACTGTTTCCAGTGCTACTTTATATTTATCTATCTCCATCTTCTGTGTATTTCTCTGAGCATAAAACATTTATCCCTTACCGACCTGCTGAGTCAGTCGTAAGTTAGGGGCTAAACTTAAGAAAAACACACGTTGGGCGTTTAGCCCTTCAGGGTAACAAACACTTTATGGTTTACATTAGTCACATCATTCATTTCCTTTGTTTTTTTTTTAAGAGTGTATAATAACAGTTTGTGTGTGAAAACAACAAAAATGTAGAGAATCAACACGATTAGAAAACGGGTCACGGACAACAGTGATCACAGTGCACGGGCAAACACTGTTAAGATAAATTGGTGCGGCCACATAACAAGACAAAAAGAAGTGACAATGACTCGAAGAGCCATAAACAAGCGCTACGAAAACGCCAGATTAAGAGGAAGACCGAGAAAGAGATGGATAAAGGGAATACTAGAGTCACTAGGAGGGATAACACCAGAAGAGGCCAACAGAAGAGCAAAGAATCGCAGATTGTATCTCCCCTCGACGCCAACGGCAATGGAGGAATGATAGAAGAAGAATTCATATCCAAACCCCAACTGTCAGGGTGTGACGTCTTCGTGGTTTGAGTCGACAGATGAACAACAACATATGACACTTGTCTGACATCGTATAATATCATCAAGTTGTAATTTTTTGGATCTCCCCGGAGTTCTGCTGCATTTCTTGGGGTTGTAATTTGCGTTCTTTCCTGGCCTTTATTGCCGATGTTAAAACTAAAAGTAAGTACGGATTATTCATGTTTATCAATAATAAGAAAATACAATTATACAAAATTAATACCACAGACAGACACTGCGATAGCTCGTCCCACGTCATCCCTTCTCAGACTGCACGTATTTCATAACGGAAATAGATATAACAACCCCTCTTGGGACTTATTTCTCTCGCAATGGCCTCGGCATAAGATTACACATCTCAACCACTCGAGTGATCCAGACTGAAAGCAGGGAACTTAATCACAGGAAAGCAGACTTTCTTACAGACAGCTGTCAATGAAAGAAGATTGTGAGTTATCCCTCGAATGGCTAAAAGAATCGACTATCGTTACATCTCGATATGAATTTAGAAGATGTTGCAACGTTTCTTTCTTAATCTCTTGGTAAATGCATCTATTCTTTCTCTATTGCGCAGTTATGGGCCCGATTAAATGCCCAGGATAATTGGTTACATTTCATTATCCGTCATTTCCTAATTATATACGCAAGTATGTATAATGGGTGTCCGGTTAGCGCAATCGATAGGCGGTTGGCTTACCACGGCAACAGCCGGGGTTCGTACCCTGGCGAGGACACCTGGGTTTTACTAATTCCCTAAAAATTAGTGGGAGCCGCGATAGCTCAGTAGTTAGTGAACTGGACTACCACGGACAAGGGGTAGGGTTCGATCCCAAACGACGGCTTCCGAGTTCACCCAGCCTTAAATGGGTACCGGATTTTTTCCTGGGAAAGTAAAGCGGCACGGGCGTAATACTGACCACATTACCCCAAAAATCATGTGCTGAAGGTCTGTAAAATATAGGGTCACTAACACCATATTTCCCTATACGCCACTTGGCGTGACGGGGGTACAAAGAACAAAGAAGAAATATGTATAATAGAGGGCTAAGAACTTGCAGGAAAGAACGTATTGTGAAATCAGATAATTTAGTAAGTAAAGATAAGAAAATGATTAATAAAGCTGGAATAGCTTTTATCAGTCTAAATTATTCGGAGATCCAACCATAGATCATCTTCATTATCATCACTGACAGCCATCTCCTTCGAAGGTTGGCTACCATTCCTCGCTGCTTCTTGCTTTAGAGGTGCCACCCATAGGGCATCATCATCGTCACCGAGTGCCGTCTCCGCATCGAAGGTTCGGCATCATGGAGCTCCTTTCATCTCTGTCTCTAGCTTTGATGGTGCAGAATGTCATAGGCTGACTTGTCCATCTTTTGATGTTACTCATTCACGTTAGTATTGGTCTGCCCCATAGAACATATATCTATATTAAACTGAAGGTATATGAGAGTTGTGTACTTTCGGTACTTTGATCTGGATCTGTGTGCTAGAGTACAGCTGGAACGAACCTTCAAAGCTGTCATCATCATCATGTGCCATATCGTCTGGCGTAGGCATGTCCTTTCACAATTTTCTATCAATTTTTTTGCTGTCTCTTTACCGTCTCATGACACCAAGCTATCTAGTATCTTCTCTCTTTACCGTCTCATGACACCAAGCTATCTAGTATCTTCTCTCTTTATCGTCCGTGATCTCTACTTCCTTGTATTGTGCCAGCTGTAACTAAGCATTACAACTTGTCTCTTCTCATTAGATAACAATAAATGAGCCCCAAAAATAACGATTACTTCTTCCTGACGTTTTTTTAAAAGCTCTATTCTTGTATTGCCTTCGTTAGTCCTTTGCCTGTACACGGAACTCTCAAGTACCAAACAATTTGAATAATGACCAATTTCAGAATATATTCATTAAACAAATTCTGCAACCAAGAAATGATCGAAATATGCAACAAAGAGGAGATGCACACAGAGACAAATGACAGACGATGTAATTTGATAGGTCACGTGAATAGAAGTGATCCGGAAATAATCACAAGAAATGTCATGTATTAAGTTCTGGAAGAAAGGCGGAAGAGAGACAAACCAATGGCAACATGGAAGATAGCAGTAAAAGTAGAGAAAGAAAAAAAAACGTTTGACCCTAAAGAGTTTCGAGCCCGCATACTCCTGATTAGGAGCAGGGCGAGTTATATTTTCGACAGCATGTTCTCCTCTTATGATTAATGAAAATGAATACAACATTGTTAGCCACGAGCAAAAATAGTGCGACATGCTCAATTTTCGGCGAATTTTTAGAATATTATCAAATCATTTTATGGATGTGTGAAAAAAAAAACGTAAGAATACTTTTTTGGAGAGAAAATTAAAAACGTAGAGTGAAATGTTAAGAAAAAAAAACATAAATCTTACAGAAAGAAAGTAAATCTTACAGAAAAACGTAAATCTCACATAAAAACGCAAATCTTACAGAAAGAACTGAAATCTTACAGAAAGAACGTAAATCTTACAGAAAAACGTAAATCTTACACACACACACACAAAACATAAATCTTACAGAAAAAAACATAAGTCATGACAACTCTAGTGTTACCTGATTCGTCTTGACCTAGTTTAAAGCACGACTGTTTGTTTTATTATAAAAGTGGCATTTTACAAATAATCTTGGTTACGATTCTGCATTCTGGGATGTCCTGAGTCTAGTTCATTACATTAGTTCTAAAAATTGAAACTCGCATGGAGATAATTTCAAGTTGTCATTTCACACACAAAACACAATTTTTTTTTAGCTAAATTAAATCGTAAGGAATGTAAATCTGATGATCATACAAATAGGCGACTAATTTACACATCGGACACTCATTCTTCCAACGTAACACAACAGCATCGGGACAGTTTAATCCTTAAATATCGGAGGCGCGGACGATAAAAAATTGCATCATCAACCGAGGGAAAGGCACACACTGTATTTGAAATACCGACAATTCAAAGTAGTGGACTTCCGCAGCCGACCTTTCATTATCACCTATTTTCAGTTAGCGATCTACTCCTTCGTGCCGAATTACATGACATAAAGCAGCGTGTACGCGAGTGTATATACAAGGGCGTTCAAATACAAGCCATTCTAGACTGCTGCCACCACGTAGAGGACATCAATGTTGGATGTTTCGTTACTAGTTAGCTATCTAGGATTTGTTTTATTTACTTACATATCTGTGTGTGCGTGTTGTTTGTTTGTTCCTGCTAAACGCCTATTGTGCCGAAACGTCGTTCAAATCTGTGTCTTCTACTAATCTGTGTCTGAATCTAAATCTTGTATTTTTGGTTCATTTAATTATTGTTTTACGAAACTATCATGTAATGAAATGATTTAATCAAACTCAGTGTAATGGTATCTATCGCGATCTTGTCCGGTAAAAACACACTTTAGTCCCAAATTAGGCTAACTAGTATCACCATCATCGTGTGTCATACCAGTTGGCGTAGGCGATCATGTACTTCCACAATTTTCTTTAAACAGTGCATCGTATCAATTATATTGTTGACAGTTTTCCATGACATGACAAGAAGCTTTCTAGTATTTTCTTTTTTTTTGACGTTTGTGATCTCTCTTTCACTCTACTTTGCTAGTTGTAACCAAGTATTCTAACTTTCCTCTTCTCATAATAAGTGCGAAAATTGTAGATTGTTTCTTTCTGATGTTTTTAAGAGCTCCCTTTTTGTGTTGGCCACTTTGAGAATATTCTGTTTTTGGCTGTCCAGGGAACTTTCAACATTCTTCAGAGAAATCCCACCTCTGTAACCTCTAAGTGTCATTTAATTTGTTTGTCTAATCTCCATGATTTGCTTCAATAGATCAACGTAAGTAAAGTAAAGTACGAGACTTGAAATTGCGTCTTCGCACGCGAGTTTCCATCCATCTGTGCTCGGCCGGCGATCAAGAAGTGTTCGAAGACTTCTGAATAGTCAAGCTTGAAGCATCGAAACTCACGCTGCGAGGCGGCATTCCTCATCTTCCCAGAGTACAACCGTCGTACCCATTTCTGCTATAGGTCAAAATGGGCTCTATGTAGCACCAATGAACTCCCTTTCCAACTTCTATTGACACAGACTTGTTGCTAACGTTGGTTTTCATTTTCGGACATGCCTGGTGTCAAGCTGCGTCAACTTAAACAGTCTATCGAGGCTAGGAATGCCATGATCTCCACAGTAGTAGTGGACTGGGTTTTGTTGATGTAGAGGACCTAGTCTTGCGGTATTTCTAGGATATACAATACCCAAACTTCTTCAGCCGAATACTAAATAAAGAAATCTATATCAGTCGTGAGGATTTGATCATATATCATAGATTTATAAATTATCATCATCAATATTATCTCTGAAATATTTTACTAATAAAAGCGATATAATAGCACTCTTTATCTCCCGGTTCTTATAATCCACTTCTATTATATACCCTTCTATCACTTTCTATTGTTTGCCCTTTCTTCTTTTTTCGTTCAACAACTGTACCTCTTTATCATCGACCATTTAAATGGCGTTAGGTTAGTTGGCTTAATTGCAATGTTTCGTTAACTGCAATATCCATGCTGTTAGACCCACCTTTTGAGATTTCAATTTGATATTTTGGGGTCACTTCTCTTGATTCCTATCCAGTTGACCGGGGGTTAGGTAGTCTAGAGGTAAGACGTCGGACTCTAACAGGAAGGGCCATAGTTCAACGCTCACTACAGGCGATGAAGATCGCCCTTTTTAAATGAAAACAATTACTCTATGATTTCTTCGTGGCTTTACCCGCCCCCTCATCCCCCAACCAACCCACTCGCACTCATGATCTCTCGGGTAGTGAGATTCGATGTGTCTAGCCCTCTCGGATAACGGCAATAAACAGGAGGTTCCGTGTGCATTCGCGCACGTTAAAGAACCGTTGGCAATTTAAATAAAAAAAGAGTAGGCCGTAAATTAGGCCGTTGTCCTGACACAATTGTCAGGAAAACCTACAGCTACTCTGGGTCTCAGGCCATGTCACGGAGTTCGTGCACGTGGGTCAGGGTTGTTCTCGGATTTTCTCTAGATGATCAACTCACTTGGCCTGAATGGTTAGTCTGTTTCCTGCCCACCATGAGGTGGTAAAGAAGGAACAGATATTGTATCTGGTATAAACACTTAGCTATAGGCACTGTCTGTTTCCTGCCCACCATGAGGTGGTAAAGAAGGAACAGATATTGTATCTGGTATAAACACTTAGCTATAGGCACTGTCTGTTTTCGGGAGCCGCGATAGCTCAGTGGTTAGTGAACTGGACTACAAAGGACAAGAAGTAAGGTTCATTCCAAACTGACGGCTTACGGTTCACCCAGCCTTTAATGGGTACCGGATTTCTTTCTGGGAAAGTAAAGCGGCACGTGCGTAACACCGACCACAATACCTCAAAAATCATGTGCTGAAGGTCAGTAAAATGTATGGTCACTAACACCATATTCCCTATACGCCACTTGGCGTGACTGGGATACTTTACTTTTTTACTTTACTGTCTGTTTTCAGTAGCTGGTGATTCTAGGAGTCTTAAGTCCCCATTTGTCTGCAGTTCATTTCTCTAACACATCACTTTCTTATTTTTTGTTTTAAATGCACTCCCTTTTCATTTTATTGCTTTCTGTGCCAAAATTATATTGCTTAGATTTTTCATTCAATCCATTTATCCATTTTCCTCTCGGGGTGAAGAAGGCACATACGGCAGAAGTGATAGTTCTTCAAGATTGGTGATGTGTTGCTAGTTCTTGTAGTTTCTGGGTGTTTCTTAGTCCCATGGTTGAGCCTTCCCTAGTAATTGTTCTGTGTAGTGATTCTCTTGATCTACCTTGTTTTTTTTTTTAACCAGCTGGTTTCCACAATAGTGCCTGGTGTTGAAGTCTTTCTTCATCCATTCTCAGCACATGACCGATGTATTTCCAACACCTTCTTCTTATAAAGCTCGACACGTATTCTTGTTTTCACATTGCTGTTCTTGCCCTTTGTCTACATTCTTTATTATCTTTCCTATCTCATAATTTTTTTGTATCCCCTATTTCAATGTACTTGTTATCAGCAGCTGCCGTTTACTAACTCACCCATTTATGACAGAATTCTATTCTATTCTATTCTATTCTATTCTATTCTATTCTATTCTATTCTATTCTATTCTATTCTATTCTATTCTATTCTTTTCTATTCTTCCTTCCACTGGAGTTTAGGCCACAAGAACTCTCCAACTCGATCTGTCCAGTTCTGTCTCTTCTCATCCTATCTAGGAACAATTTTATTGTGAAACACAAGTATAAGGTTTCGTCTCCGTGTATTTCTAAGTCTTCCTAATATCTTTTTCCCTCATATATGAGTTCGGGGTGAGAACTTGTCCGGCAATGCTTATCGATGGCTTTACACACATAAGATCTATGCGTCCCCACTATCTGTTAATTATCATTGATATCATTGTGGTTGATTTATCTGTTGCAGCTGTATTTCTCTCTGGCCACCTGATTAGAAGTGTTCTCCTTTTTTTATTTTTTCTTCTTCCTTTCAGCTCCCTGTGGAGCATAGGTCTGCAAAACACACTTTCAGCTTCCTGTGGAGCATAGGTCTGCAAAACACACTTTCATCTCCCTGTGGATTATATGTCTGCAAAACACACTTTCAGCTCCCTGGAGCATAGGTTTTCAACAAATAATTTCAGCTTCCTGTGGAGCATAGGTCTTCAACTAACACTTTCCAAGTCGTTCTGTTTCTTGTTACTCTTTTAAGATCATTCCATGTCTTCCCTATCACTTTCATCGCTGCTTCCATCTGTCTTCTCCAAGAATGTTATTGTCTTCCTCTTTTTCTTTTTCCTTGAGGATTCCAAAAAGGGGCATATTGTGTAATACTATCAGCTGGATTCCGCAGTGTGTGTCCTAGCCAGCGCCATCATCTTCTCTGTATCTCTTTATCTGCTGGTATTTGGCTGGTATTTTTTTCCATAATGTCCATGTTTGTGAAGTTTTTTTTTGCGGCTTCATTTTTTACAGTACAGTATAGCCAGTCCCATCCCCAACCGTCCTTGATCGTCTTTACGGACATGCCTAGTTGGAATTAAGCGCTACAATTATACTCTCCCCTTCCGGGCCCCGGCAGCTCGCGGGAGCTCTCCTTTAGCAAGTGATAACAAAAATTGAATTATTAGTTCTCCATAAATCACTCATCTTTTTCTTCCCATAAATTCAATCCCTCTTTTCTGCCTTAACTTCTTTATACCTGCCATTTATCTAGCTTCTTTATTACCTGCTTCAATATCGCTTCTCTGTACCTGCCCTTTATCTATTGAATTTATCGTGTATCCCGATATCACTTGTCTCTAACTTTCATTTATCAAACCATATTTATTATTAGCTCATGTATCACATATTTATATACATGATCTTTATACACTTTTATTATTGTCTACTGCGATATCACTTCTGTAGACTAGATTTTTACTCACCTTTATTATTATCTACCCCGATAATAGTAAGGAATTCCTGTATACGTGCGCGAAAATTTAGGCCACATTTTATATATGTCCTATATAACAAGTGTCTGAACATTTTATAATGTGGCCGCGCATTTTTTTTTCAGCGTTCGGCTGGAATGGTGCTTTTCTTGTTCGGCTGGTTCAGGCCTTGACCCGCGACCCGGTGATCCGCGCTGGCTCGGATGTGGGCAGGATCGGCGACCCGTCACGGGTCCTCTGACCATGGGTCTGATTGATAAAGACTCTGGGAATAGCATTGATTATCGAGAGTTCAAGGAGGGATTTTGTCTATTTTGTTTTAACCTCTCCTCCAGCCTACTAGACGGGTCCCACTTTGAGCTAGCCACAAGCGGGCCCTTGTCAGTAGAGCACAGGTTTGCCGCTCCCACAACTACTCCCCTAGAAGTTATCGTCTACGCCGAGTTGTACTCAGTTTAGAACCCCGTGTGGTCTATATTGTGTTTATTATATAATGTTTAAGTGTCGTGGCGCGAAGCTTAACAGAATTCTCATGCCTTTTTTGCCGAGACAACACATTAAAGACCGTACCATTTATCGTTTGCTCAGCCGGTGGATATTTCGGCTTGGGGGGGGGGGGGGTGAGGTGATGGGTGCCCAAATTCATCAACCGGAGAGTAACATATATTTTTTTATAGATATTTAACACAAACAGACAGTACCACCAAAACAGGAGGGTGGAAGCCCAGACGGTTAAAATTAATAAATTAATCAACCAGGCAGTAATATATTTTCAAATATCTGTTCTCTGCTGTATTAATAAAAAAAAGCTGTGAAATTAAATATAGAAAGTATTTGTTTTATTTGACTTGATTTAACCTGAATGTGAAGAGAGAGAGAGAGAGAGAGAGAGAGAGAGAGAGAGAGAGAGAGAGAGAGTACATGTGGGTGGTCATGGTGATGATGATGAGACGAACAATCAAAAGGGAAAACACAATTTCTCCATTTTTAGAACCATCACAACAAACACGTTTTTTTAAATTTTAACACCCGGTCTTATGGTCACCCGATATCAGCACACAGATACCTTAGGGATAATACTCAACCACACTTACACCCGAGATAACCACTGAATCAGGTACTCCTTTCCTCAAAATATAAACACATGACACACAACATATTCACCCCTACAATACCGCTTTCCCCAAGTTTTAGAACCGCGACACGCTAATTGATTTGAAAAGTAAACATTCGCCTTACAGCACGTCGCCGTCACCCTGGTAGTCAGTGAACCCAATCATATATGCGTTCCTTGTTATGTGTTCAGCTGATAGAGGCCTACGATGTAAGTTCCGGCCAGTTCAAAACCCAGTATTATACGGGTGGGCTGCCTGTTTTATTTAAGAGTGACACTTTAAAACACTCACTTATATTATTTCGTTAGAGATCAAAAGTTGTGGATGATTACTCTACACCAACCGGTACTTGATGATGCTGATGAGGGTATGCTGGGGTATAATGTCTCTGTGATACAGGTTAAAGGGGGTATTTTGTCTAATTATTTATTCAAACACGTGTTACAGTGAAGGACTAACACTAAAAACCTATAAAGAATAAAGTGAGAGAACACGCGTCAGCATGTTTCCCCTCCTTTTTTTTTTTTTTTTTTTGAACGCGCGTTTTAATTTTTCATAGTTCCCCCTAAAAATCTCACCGGTACAGCATTTAAAATCCATAACATATGACAATAAATTAAACACGAGTGTTTACATCAGGGGACGCCGACCGATCACGAGACGTCACGGTCGCCGATCCTGCCCACTGCCGAGCCAGCGCGGATCACCGGGTTACGGGTCGACGAGTCACGGCCGGAACCAGCCGAACAATACAAAGCACCATTCCAGCCGAACGCCGACAAAAAAAAATGTGCGGCCTCATAAAATGTTCAGACACTTGTTATATAGGCCGTATATAAAATGTGGCCGAAATTTTGGCGCAGGTATACAGGAATTCCTTACTACTCCCGATATTACTCCCGTAGACCAGATCTTTGCTCACATGTATTACTATCTACCCCAACATCACTTCTTTATACCTGTCTTTTACCACCTTCTATTTTGTTATATCTATCTCAAATTCTTTATTATTATTATTTTTTTGCGTTCGCCAACTTTCACCTCTGACGAAGTCCCTAGAAACTAGGAACTGAATTCTGCATGTAAATCCGTTTTTTCCTGGCATTCGTGTGCACAGGGGTCCCTCGCCGCACAAGCAGATAACTCCGCCTGTGAAGATACTCATGTTTTTTTTTTCCATCGAAGAACAATTGACGTTTGAAGCCGGGCCTCAGTGCCGAGACCAAGGGTGGTTGCTGCAGAGAAATCGCAAATAAAAATCCCAACTGGTGCAGCCGGGAATTGAACCCACAAACCTCTCTGTCTCGAGACCGATATCTTGGCCCCAAATTGTTTATTATCTACCATTCTCCCACCTTATCGTTTATCAGCACAAGTCCCCCAACTTCAACCTTTGTTATCAATGTACACAATCTTCACACTGTCTGCATATCTGTCTGTCATCTGTCTGTCTATTGTATTTTCGAGCCGAAGACTGAATATAAGGCAGAAATTCTAGACTCGTATGTCCAACAATCTCTGCTATGAAGCGTCCGACTTTGCATACGTCTCTGTTCTGGTTTAGTTGTTAAATCTCGAGGATTTGGGGGAGGGGGGAAGAAGCCTATACCTACTCTTGTGGCCTTTCGCCTCCGTGTTCCTTTTATTTTTTCTCTAGGTCCTCCACTGTTTCTTGTACCCTCTAGTTTCCCATTCCAGACCCAGCTTTCAGATTCTCGTGTTGCCCGCTCATTTCTCTCACCACAAGGCCAACACATGACCACCTCCATCTGTTAATTATGTTTTTAGAAACACTATCATCACCATGTGCCATACCGATTGGCGTAGGAGATCAAGTCCTTCCACAATTTTCTATCCACAATGCATCGTATCGATTCTGTTGTTGACCGTTTTCATGCCATGACAATAAGCTAACTAGTCTCTTTGTCGTTCGCGACCTCGTTTTTTCCCCCCGTATTTTGATAGTTGTAGCCAAGTATTACCATTTTCTTCTTATCATGATATGCCTGAAAAATGTCGATTGTTTCTTTCATATTTTTGGGAGTTCTCTTATTGTGATGGCCTCTTAAAGAATGCCCATTAAAAATAGAGAATGTCCTCAAAAACATTTTAGTTTTTTTTAGCTGTTCCGGAAACCGGGAACATCTAATATTCTTCTCAGAAATAACATCGTTGTGGCGTTTAATCATCATTTAATTTGTTTATCTTCTATCCATGATTCGCTTCCATAGAATAGATTTGGCGGTATATATCATCGATGCTCACTTCTTTTCACATATACTTTTTGCACCAGACATTTTTCATTTTCTGAAATTCTATTTTGGCCTGAGCTATTCTGCTTTTTTTTTTCTGCATATCAACTTCCATCTAATAGCATTATTGTGCCCAAGTATTTGGCGTTTTGCATTTGTTAACCACAATAACTGTCACATATCTACTATATACCTCAGCCCTCAATACTAAACCAACATGATAGTAAACCAGAACTCTATTATATGTCGATCACAAGCCCGTGCTCAACTATTCATCTACTTCTCTGCAACATTTGATTTCTTTATATAATGTTATCTAAAGGTTATATTTCTCATCTATTATTTTATTAATTATTATTTGCTGTAGATGCAGAAGTGCATTATATGCTCCCCTCATCAATTTTCCCCTCACCAGGCCTTAATCGTGAACACACCCATGGCGTTTACAATTTCGTCAGGACGGTATTGTCTTCTCTAATCCATACTGAATTAATTCTCCCTGCCGCTCATTTCCTCTCCTGGTACTTAGTTGCTGCATGTTATTTTCATTTAATCAAACTGCGTTCAGAATGTAATCGTTTCAACGGGTAGCTGTGTAGATGTGAATGGTAAAGAAGCTGTGAAGTGTGTACTGCTTTATATTATTGTATGTGTATAGACGTATTCACGCCACTATCTGGTTTGACGAGATCGTTAGTTCTAATGACTGAGCTTTGAAGCTTGTGGCTCCAAGTCCGTATTCGATATGTTAATTCATTATTTCCGAATCGTCTATTCTATTCATGAAATCAGTTTTATTGCAGTCGATGCATCTTCATATCCGCTCCACCGGAATTGCCTAGCATTTCTCGAAGCGGATACGGACTGATGTTCCGGTAAGGTGTTGATTATAGATACATCTGCTATTCCCACTTAGCACTTTGGATCGACCCTTTTCCACCTTTGGACTCCTCAATCTATCAATATATAAATCCTTGTCCCACCCATTGTCCTCCTCTGAATCGTCAATAACCTTTAACATAAAAGTAGTCACATCGCAAATGTCGTTGAGTAAAGAAGTGTTGGTCATGTCATTGTAGTAAGCCACTGCATCCTGAGCTGCAGCTTACCTGCTCCCTTCCTCGCTACCTTTCCCTCCTACAGAATATATGATGAGACACGTTTGAAGAGGCTGGTAGGACCCCAAGAGTATTTTCGATAGGAAAATATGTTTGTTTCAACTGACATATGAACCGCGAACCTTCAGGTAAGCAGGCAGGGTACATTAACCACAACGCCACCTGGTTCTCATCCGTTACAATTTAAAGAAA
This sequence comes from Megaustenia siamemsis, assembly GCA_032433765.1. Lineage (NCBI taxonomy): Eukaryota > Metazoa > Mollusca > Gastropoda > Stylommatophora > Ariophantidae > Megaustenia > Megaustenia siamemsis. The sequence goes on along the minus strand of JAVIAB010000125.1, from coordinate 82,924,275 downwards.
AAAAATCGTTTTTGAAAACCTGTCATAATCCACCAGTTGTAATTTCTCTTTATTTTCATTTAGACAACGCAGCGCAACTCGACTCTAGGTTAGGAACAATGGAAACTCCTTTACCAGGATGCAGCGTTACAAGACAGACAGACTGCAGCGTTACAAGACAGACAGACTGCAGCGTTACAAGACAGACAGACTGCAGCGTTACAAGACAGACAGACTGCAGCGTTACAAGACAGACAGACTGCAGCGTTACAAGACAGACAGACTGCAGCGTTACAAGACAGACAGACTGCAGCGTTACAAGACAGACAGACTGCAGCGTTACAAGACAGACAGACTGCAGCGTTACAAGACAGACAGACTGCAGCGTTACAAGACAGACAGACTGCAGCGTTACAAGACAGACAGACTGCAGCGTTACAAGACAGACAGACTGCAGCGTTACAAGACAGACAGACTGCAGCGTTACAAGACAGACAGACTGCAGCGTTACAAGACAGACAGACTGCAGCGTTACAAGACAGACAGACTGCAGCGTTACAAGACAGACAGACTGCAGCGTTACAAGACAGACAGACTGCAGCGTTACAAGACAGACAGACTGCAGCGTTACAAGACAGACAGACTGCAGCGTTACAAGACAGACAGACTGCAGCGTTACAAGACAGACAGACTGCAGCGTTACAAGACAGACAGACTGCAGCGTTACAAGACAGACAGACTGCAGCGTTACAAGACAGACAGACTGCAGCGTTACAAGACAGACAGACTTATAATGACACTCAGTTCTTTGATAGAGAGAACCAATGGCAGAACTGAGTACACCTACTGTCTTCTTCTTTTCTGACGGGCGAGTCCTTTGATACCAAATGATTGTCCTTTTATTTGAATAAATAAACATTTGAAACACATGGACGGTTGGTGTCTAATGACAGAAGACAATAGATTCATACAAGCCGCCTAGGTAAATCAGCTTGTGTTGTGATGAGCTAACGTCAGTGTCATTCATTATTCAATGTAGCCAAAGTCATACCGCCTCGAATGTTCTTGACAGAACATTGCCACAACATGGCGGCAAAGAATTTTTTTTTTTTTAATTCAACTTTTCTTGCAATATTTAACACATAAACGAAAACCCGCTGTCACTTTTCTTTGTTAAGTCATTTTTGTCACATAAACACGTAATATTTTTTACTTTCTTTCTTTTTTCTTTATTTATTTTCTTGCTCATTTCTTTCTTTTTTCTTTTTCACTTCCTCTTGTACCAATTCGAGAGCGAAGGGAGATACAAAGTTCTGGTTCTCGCCATCTTGACGGATTTGCATTGTCATTTGGTGTAGTGGGAGTCGCGATAGCTCAGTGGTTAGTGAACTGGACTACAAAGGACAAGAGGTAGGTTTCGATCCCAACCGACGGCTTCCGGGTTCACTCAACCTTAAATGGGTACCGGATTTTTTCTGGGAATGTAAAGCGGCACGGGCATAATACCGACCACATTACACTAAAAATCATGCGCTGAAGGTCTATAAAAATTAGGTCACTAACACCATATTTCCCTATACGCCACTTGGCGTGACGGGGGTACTTTACTTTTTACTTTTATGGTAAGGATTCGCACTGCGCTCCATCTATATATGGACAAACCCAATATATATTGTTTTTGTATGTATTTGTATTTTTTTAAAAGAATTTGTTCCAAATAAAGAAAGGAATTCACAGTCCTCATCATAGCAAATATCGCACTCGCCAAAAGACATAAGGCAAAACGGCACCGAAAGTAAAACGCAGCCGAACTGTCCTTCGCATACGATATCATTATTCATCGTAAACATTCTGAATATCGAAACACAACTCGGGTGAAAAACACAGCTCATGGTCTGCACAGAGCACTAAACTCAGTTGCTCCGGCAACAAGCCGGACTTGGAATATGAGGAAAGTGCAACAAGGAATACATTTCAGACAGTGCCTCAACGGTTCCTGCCGCCTATCCGTCATATTAACCGGAAATTATCTGGTCTACCGAGGACAAAAAGGTCGAGTTCGTTTCCTCGACCGCAAAGTTTCTGATTCACACAGCTTTAAATAATCACCATCTTTTTGTTTTCCTGGAAAAGAAGGCGATCTGTAGTAGTATCGTCCAAATAAAACCAACAAGTGCCAATAATAATGATGATGACGAAAAACGTGGGCACAATCACAAAATGCCCTAAATGTCACACTCAAGTCGCTCATTTTTCTTCTTCTTCTTTATTGTCACCGTTAGCTAAGGAAAAAAAACAAAATCCCCAAAAAGTAACCAGTTGACTAGTTCTAGTGCAGAGTCCCAGCCACGTCAAACGGGTGGCCAGACACGGGCATCAATATTTGTGTAACTGCTGAAACGTGATCAAGGACTTCCTGCGGAAGAGATTCAATGAGACACAGAGTGCCATAGAAGGAGGGGCCAGGGATCAGGCGGTCTTGTCTGAACACGAGATTCGAAAATAATGAGGTCTGAAAGTAATATGAAATGTGATGGTGACAATGAACAGGCATGGAGTGTTTCGCTCTGTCACTCGTGAATTGAGGACGGGGTTGTATTTCTAGGCTGTTTGTCTTTTCATTAAAGGGGGAAAAAAGGAGAGTTGTTAGTGGAAAAAAAAGGGAGACGGTGGAGATTTGTGACATCAAACATAATCTTTGGGGAGAATACAAATGTCACATATTCGTCAGAATTACCAGATATTTGGGAGTGTGTTTGACTGGGAGTGATAACACACTGACTCTGACGGACAGCTTACAGATGAACGGAACTCCATATGACGTTTAGTTTCATTCATTATTCTCTGTAGATACATTGTCCTGAGAACATATCGGAATTAAATAGTGACTGGAAACATATATACTCTCTCTCTCGCTCTCTCTCTCTCTCTCTCTCTCTCTCTCTCTCTCTCTGTCTGCGATCAAGACTCAATCAGAGTAGGATTCCAGACTCTCTCATGAAGTCAGCTGTCTGTTTAAGTGATTCGATTGCCCCATATAGTTTCTCTACCAGGGAGGTGGGTGTGGACCACATTGCTCTTCTCAGATCTGTGTGCTACATATATATATATACATACAAGCAACAAATGAAATAGTTCGGACACTGTAAAAATGAAACCAGACCAAACAACATCGAATCTTTCTACCACAAAGCATCAGGACAGAAATCAAGGGGAGAAAAACAAAGAGTTGGGTAATCGGAATAAAAGACAAATGTAACTGAAATAGTGATTTCCTACATGCGACCAGGAATGACACTGCGTCTAAAATGGAAATGGCTTGTTGGTAGCTAGCAATCGTGATAAATCATTGGTAAAATGTGTCTTATGTTGCATGCTGGTTTGCTGAACAGCTTCTCTCGTGGTTGAATCTGCCAATATTGGACAGACAGATCTTGCCACAGAAGGAACAAGATGTACTTGTGGTGCCTGGCCTCGTCTCCTTTCTCCTGCGGCTTTTGTCTTCTGAATTTGATATCAGCCCTTCCTCGAAAATGGAGCCGCGCTAACTCAGTGGTTAATGAACTGGACTACAAAGGACATCAGGGGTTCGATCCTGATCGACGGCTTCCGGGTTCACCAGGCCTTAAATGGGCACCGGATTTTTTTTGGGGAAGGTAAAGCGGCACGGGCGTAATACCTACCACATTACCCCAAAAATCATGTGCCGGAGGTCTGAAAGAAATGATGTTCACTAACACTATATTCCCTACACGCCATTTGGCATGACGGGGCTTTTTACTTACTTACTGCCTCGGAAGTTGCTGTGCCATTTTTTTTTAATTTTTGTTTTTCGTGTGTCAATAATGCATCAGTTTATGCTACAAGTCATCTGGATAATGAGGACAGAAAGGAGAGAAGTCAATAATACATCAGTTTATGCTACAAGTCATCTGGATAATGAGGACAGAAAGGAGAGAAGTCAATAATACATCAGTTTATGCTCCAAGTCATCTGGATAATGAGGACAGAAAGGAGAGAAGTCAATAATACATCAGTTTATGCTACAAGTCATCTGGATAATGAGGACAGAAAGGAGAGAAGTCAATAATACATCAGTTTATGCTACAAGTCATCTGGATAATGAGGACAGAAAGGAGAGAAGTCAATAATACATCAGTTTATGCTACAAGTCATCTGGATAATGAGGACAGAAGGGAACGAAGTCAATAATACATCAGTTTATGCTACACGTCATCTGGATAATGAGGACAGAAAGGAGAGAAGTCAATAATACATCAGTTTATGCTACAAGTCATCTGGATAATGAGGACAAAAGGGAACGAAGTCAATAATACATCAGTTTATGCTACACGTCATCTGGATAATGAAGACAGAAAGGAGAGAAGTCAATAATACATCAGTTTATGCTACACGTCATCTGGATAATGAGGACAGAAAGGAGAGAAGTCAATAATACATCAGTTTATGCTACAAGTCATCTGGATAATGAGGACAGAAGGGAGAGAAGTCAATAATACATCAGTTTATGCTACAAGTCATCTGGATAATGAGGACAGAAGGGAGAGAAGTCAATAATACATCAGTTTATGCTACACGTCATCTGGATAATGAGGACAGAAGGGAGAGAACTCAATAATACATCAGTTTATGCTACACGTCATCTGGATAATGAGGACAGAAAGGAGAGAAGTCAATAATACATCAGTTTATGCTACACGTCATCTGGATAATGAGGACAGAAAGGAGAGAAGTCAATAATACATCAGTTTATGCTACACGTCATCTGGATAATGAGGACAGAAAGGAGAGAAGTCAATAATACATCAGTTTATGCTACAAGTCATCTGGATAATGAGGACAGAAAGGAGAGAAGTCAATAATAAATCAGTTTATGCTACAAGTCATCTGGATAATGAGGACAGAAAGGAGAGAAGTCAATAATACATCAGTTTATGCTACAAGTCATCTGGATAATGAGGACAAAAGGGAACGAAGTCAATAATACATCAGTTTATGCTACACGTCATCTGGATAATGAGGACAGAAAGGAGAGAAGTCAATAATACATCAGTTTATGCTACACGTCATCTGGATAATGAGGACAGAAAGGAGAGAAGTCAATAATACATCAGTTTATGCTACAAGTCATCTGGATAATGAGGACAAAAGGGAGAGAAGTCAATAATACATTAGTTTATCCTATCATCATCAAGTACCGGGCCTACTGGCGTGGGTGATCATGTCTCTCCACAACTTTCGATCTCGGCAGCTATTTATCTTTCTGTTGTTGACCTTCTGCCAAGCCATTATCTTAAGCTGTCTGTTATTTTTTCTCTTTGCTTCCCTCTATCTCTTCGTCCCTCAATTTTTCCAGTTGTTACACTATATTCCAGTTGTTCTCTTCTCATTACATAGCCAAAAAATGATGATTGTTTCTTCCTAATATTGGAAATTAGCTCTCTTTTTGCTTTGACCTCTCCCAGAACATCTTCATTACTCTTCTTAGCTGTCCATGGTACTCTCAACATTCTTCTGTAAAACCACATTTCTACAGACTCCAGTGATTTTCTTGTCCATTGTCCTATTGTCCATGATTCGCATCCATATGTTAAGACTGGCTCTACATAACATTTAAGAACTCTTTTTCTTGTTTCTATTGTCAAAAATGGATTGCATAGTATCTTCCTCATTTTTTGGAAAGCTGCTTTTGCCTGAGCCATTCTGCATCTCACCTCTTTTGTACATCTTCCGTCTGAGGTTAACAAAGTTCCCAAATATTTAAATTCATTTACCTGTTTTAATATTGTTCCACTTGTCTTTATTTTGCACTGAGGTGATGTCTTTTTCTTTGTTGTTACCATTACCTCTGTCTTTTTGCTATTAAGGCTGAGTCCTTTATTTTTGCTTTCTTTCACTATAATGTCCAACATTTCTTGTAACTCATTTTCACTTTTACCGATTAAGACTGTATCATCAGCATACCTTAGATTATTTATATTATGACCTCCAATTGTTATTCCAGACATGTCCCTTATGGATCTGAAAATAATCTCGCTATAAATATTAAACAAATCTGGTGACAGCACACAACCTTGTCTAACACCCTGTTTTATTTGTTGAAACATTCCGAATTGGTTTCCAGTTCTTATGGCCGTTGTTTGTTGCCAGTACATGTTCTTTATTATTCTTAGATCTTTGCTGTCTACGTTTATGCTTTCTAAAGTTTTGATTATTTCTTGGTGTTTTACTTTGTCAAATGCCTTGGTGTAATCTATGAAACAAATATAAATATAAACATATTATATAAAAACAAGTATAGATCTGTTTTCACCTTTATGGCTCTTTCTACTAAAGATCTTATGATATAAATGACATTGCTTGTTCCTTTATCTCTAACAAAACCACACCGTTCATCGCTAATTTCTGGACTGATTTTATTTCGCACTCTTCGCATGATGATTCTTAGTAATATCTTAGTCATATGACTCATAAGGCTTATTGTGCGATGATCATCGCATTCAATCGCACCAAATTTCTTAGTTTATCCTATACTTCGAGAGAAGTCAATAATACATCAGTTTATCCTATACTTCATCTAAATAATGAGGACAGAAGGGAGAGAAGTCAATGATACATCAGTTTATTCTACACGTCATCTAAATAATGAGGACAGAAGGGAGAGAAGTCAATGATACATCAGTTTATTCTACACGTCATCTAAATAATGAGGACAGAAGGGAGAGAAGTCAATAATACATCAGTTTATTCTACACCTCATCTAAATAATGAGGACAGAAGGGAAAGAAGTCAATAATACATCAGTTTATTCTACACCTCATCTAAATAATGAGGACAGAAGGGAGAGAAGTCAATAATACATCAGTTTATTCTACACCTCATCTAAATAATGAGGACAGAAGGGAGAGAACTTAACAATACTTTATCGTACAAATCATCTGGATGTAATAAAGACATGTTTTTAATAAGAGACAGAAAAATATACTAACAAACAAAACAAATATCAGCAGGGCTGAAACTAAGAATGGCAAAATGTTACATCTTCTCAGTATTCATGTATGGTGCAGAAACATGAACATTAGACAAGAAAACAGAACAGAAAATTGAAGCCTTTGAAATGTGGATTCATAAAAGAATAGGTAGAACTGGATGGAAAGAAAGGAAAACAAACGATGAAATTTTAAAACTGAAAATAAAAAGAGAGCTACTAAATACAATTAAGACAAGACAAATGAAATTTTTGGAGCATGTTAAAAGACACAACAGCCTACTAAAAGTAATATTGGAAGGGAAAATACAAGGTAAAAGAGGCAGATGCAGACCAAGACTAACATGGACGAGTAACATCAAAAGATGGACAAGTCAATCTATGACAGCCTGCGCCATCAAAGCAAGAAACAGAGTAGAATGGCGATACATGGTAGCCAACCTTCGTTGCGGAGAAGGCACTCGATGATGATGATGATGAGGGAACAGGTAGATAATTGCAATGTAGCGGTAAAGCTGGTGGCAAGAAGCAAAAGGAAACAGTGACATAAAATAGACTGAGAGATAAGATCAGAAGTGAAGAACTGAGAGAATGGTTGGAGTAATTCCCGCCATTGAATACATAAAGAAACACCAAATATAAATGGTTGGTCGAGGATCATGGTACGGTACACTCTAGCCTTCGACAAACACCACGGGAACACCAGACCAAAGGACTAACCACTATAAAAAAAGATTGATGAAACTATTAAAAACACTAGGAAACATAACAGCAGGAGAAAGCAAAAGAGCAAAATATACTGCAAATTACATCTCCCCTCGACGCTAAAAGGCAAATGAGGAAGGAAAGAATAAGAAAGGAGAAGTTATTTAATGTCAGCTACGCGTAGGAAAACACATTCAAGTGTACACGAACATACAAAAGGACACAAACACATATATCGGACATGCTTAAGCTCTTAGCCAGAAATTCTTCCCTACGACTCCCTCCTACCGGATACTGGTCTGGACTGCCCCCCACCGGAGACTGGTCTAGCTGACAGCTAATGTATGTCGTCTGCCATCTCTTTCCTTAATAGAATACCATTTATCGATCCCTCGTGCCTCACGCCTGCAGGAGACACTTTGATATCTCTTTTTAAAACACTCGTATACATTGATGTCTAATTATCCAACTCGCCTCGTCCTCGTTCTCTCACTCACATCATCTCGCACTCCTAATCTCTCTTTACTAAATCTTTTCCTCCCTGTAGTCCTCTGCAGCGTCCTATTTTATTTTTTGTGGGACTTTCTTCTTATTTCTTTCTTCTCGCCCTTCTGTCCTCAAAATCAAAATCTAGATGACATTGTAGGATAAACTTATGTAGTGTTGAGATTTATCCCTACTGTGCTCTTCATTTTGTTATTTTAGCCTTTCTTTCTTTCTTTCTTTCTTTCTTTCTTTCTTTCTTTCTTTCTTTCTTTCTTTCTTTCTTTCTTTCTTTCTTTCTTTCTTTCTTTCTTTCTTTCTTTCTTTCTTTCTTTCGTTTTGTCTCTCTTCTTTCTTTCTTTCTTTCTTTCTTTCTCCCTTCCTTTCTTTCTTTTTGACATACACACTTTGCTATTTAATCTCTTTGCTCACTGTCAATCTCTTTCTTTCACTTTCTACCTCTTTCACTCAGTCCTCTCTCCTGTACTCTTTTTATTGCTGGCTACCTCTTTTCTTTCTTCTTCTCTTCTTCTACCTTTTTAGCTCCCTGTGGAGCATAGGTCTTCAACAAACACTTTCCAAATCGTTCTGCTTTTGCCATTCTTTTAAGATCATTCCATGTCTTCCCCATCATCTTCATCTCTGCTTCTATCTGTCTTCTCCAATATTTCCTTGGTCTTCCTCTTTGTTCTCTTTTCTTTGCTTATCCCTATATCTTTTAATCACGTGGTCACTTTCCCTGCGCTATTATTCTGTCATCTGACCAGTCTCTCTCTCTTTCAATCTTTCTCCCTATTTTTTGCATGGTTCTCTCTGCTTTTCCTTTTCTTATTTATTTCTAATTCTCTCCATCATTCACTCTCTCCTCTAAATGTCAATCTTCTGCCCGCTCCACTTTAACCCTCCACTATTTTTCTTTTCATGTTATTTCTTCATCTTCTCGCTTCCATTCGTTACCTTCGATGTGTCTCTCATTTACCATATGTCAATATTTCCCTCATCTCTTTCTCTCTGTCTCTTTCTCTCGTTCTCTCTCTTCTCTCCATATATTTATTCTCATCTTAGCTCATTCTTCCTCTTCCATCTCCACTCTTTTCATCACGCTCTTCCTTCCATCCTCTTCTTCTCTCCATCCCTCCGTACTCCCCCTCTCTACTCTAATTTAACTCTTACAATCAAATACATCTCTATTCCCAAAAGCACATTAAATCAATCTATTCCCAGGCTACTTCTACTTCAGGTATAAAAACACGACTTATCTACTTCATCCAAGAATAAGCAATCAATAATACTTCATCATCAACATCTAGTATCGTGCCTGTTGGAATTGGCAATCATGTCTCCCCACAACATTTTTTGTATCCATATATGTAAAAAAAAAAGTAAAGTAAAGTACCCCCGTCACGCCAAGTGGCTTATATGGAATATGGTGTTAGTGACCATAATTTTTATAGACCTTCAGCACATGATTTTTGAGGTAATATGGTCGGTATTACGCCCGTGCCGCTTTACTTTCCCAGAAAGTATCCGATACCCATTAAAGGCTGGGTGAACCGGAAGTCGTCGGTTGGGATCGAACCGTACCTCTTGTCCTTTGTTATCCAGTTCACTAACCACTTAGCTATCGCGGCTCCCTTTATCTATCTATAGTTGTTTATTATTTTTTATGTTTACTTCTTACAAAAGCATTTTCTTTAACTGCCCGGTTTATTTTCCTCTGTGTTCTCTTCTGTCCTTTTTTCCCACTATTTTCCAGCTGTCATTATATGAATGTTTCACTCGTTTTTTAACTCGACACTTCCTCAATGATTCTAGCATCAATGATTTCATTATGAGAGAGGTGTAGAAAAATGTGTTGTTGTATGAGTGTGAGTCAGTGTGAATGTCTCTGTGTGTGGTCCTTATTGCTTTGACCAGCCTACCTAATGTGCCTCTCTGTTGATCTGTGTCATTTGGTTGAGGACGCATACGCAACACAATTGTTTTCCGTGATTATTAGTGTACAGTATATGTGGGTTTATACAGGATAGTTGAAATATGTTGGTGTACAGTATATATGAGTTCACAAAGGATAGCTGGGAGATGTGTTTGTGTGCAGTGCAAGTGAGTTCACACAGGATAGCTGGCAAATATGTTACTGTACAGTACATGTGAGTTTACACAGGATAGCTGGGAGATGTGTTTGTGTACAGTACATGTGAGTTCACACAGGATAGCTGGGAGATGTGTTTATGTACAGTACATGTGAGTTCACACAGTATAGCTGGGAGATGTGTTTGTGTACAGTACATGTGAGTTCACTCAATATAGCTGGGAGATGTGTTTGTGTACACTACATGTGAGTTCACTCAATATAGCTGGGAGATGTGTTGCTGTACAGTGCATTTGAGTCCACACAGGATATCTGGGAGATGTGTTTGTGTACAGTAAATGTGAGTTCACTCAATATAGCTGGGAGATGTGTTTGTGTACAGTACATGTGAGTTCACACAATATAGCTGGGAGTTATGTTGCTGTACAGTACATGTGAGTTCCCACAGGATAGCTGGGATATGTGTTAGTGTACAGTACATGTGGGTCCGCACAATATAGGTGTGGAGATGTGTTGGTGTACATTAAAGTGAGTTCACACAATATAGGTGTGGAGATGTGTTGGTGTACATTAAAGTGAGTTCACACAATATAGGTGTGGAGATGTGTTGGTGTACACTGGAGGAGCTAGCGTTTAATGATAAAACAATTAAATAAATGTCGGGTTCAGTAACGAGTGAGTCTCCCTATATATTCAAATTCTTCTCTCTTCCAACATTATTTACTTCTTTAGAATCTGGATTTTGCCCTTGGAGCCTCGTGGCTGAGTGGTTAGTGCACTCGCTTCCTGATCTAAAATTTTCGGGTTCAATTCTCAGAAGTGGCAATTTTTTTTCGGACCAATAAGATTTGTACGAATCCACAATAGCCTCTAAAAATGTGGACGAGATAATTTTCTGGGAAGTAAAGGCGGCCTGGCGTGGTTCCGGTCACATCAACGCAAAAATACACCATGGACATCGAAAAATATGGTCACTAACACACTATTCCCTATAAGCCTAGCAAAGCGTTGAGGAAAGCTGTATTTTACTTGCTGTTGTGCTGTAGACTGTTGTGTCTTTTAACATGGCATACAAATCTCGTTTGTCTTACTTCAATTGTGTTTAGTAGTTCTCTTTTCATTTTAAGTTGTTTTAAGACTTCATCGTTTGTTTTTCTATCTTTCCATCCAATTCTTCATATTCTTCTGTCAATCCACATTTCAAAGGCTTCAATTTTCTGTTCTGTTTTCTTGTCTAATGACCAATGTTTCTGCACCATACAGGAATGTTGAGAAGATATAACATTTTACTTTCTAAGTTTTAGCACTGGTGTTATATTTTTTTTATGTTAGCATATTTTACATGGCATTAAAATTACTTGTTGCCATTCCTATTCTTTTGTTTATTTCAGTTTTACATTTTCCATTACTGGTATCTCCAAATATACCACTTTTGATACAGCAACATACGTAAACATATTACCGGACTACCTTTATGGATATTAGGAAACATACAGGGACCGACACATGAAGAGAATAACGTTGTTCCATTGACTTTTTCTGCAAATTTCAGGACTGAGTGTTCAATAGGTAGGAGCTCGGTCTCTGGATGTGAAGGCTTGGGGGTTCGAATCTAGGAACAGTCAGTGGGAATCTTTCGCTTCGAATTCACAGTTTTTTCGCGGCTTTTTCCTCTCTGGTTCTTAGGATGGTGAGATTCGATGTTAAGCCGTATCTGGGTGGTGAGATTCGATGTTTAGCCGTCGCTGGGTGGTGAAATTCGATGTTTGGCCATCTCTGGGTGGTGAGATTCGATGTTTGACCGTCTCTGTGTGGTGAGGTTCGATATTTAGCAGTTTCTGAGTGGTGAGATTCGATGTTCAGCTGTCTCTGCTTGGTGAGATTCGATGTCTAACCCTTTGGATACCGACGTAGAACAGGAAACCCCAAGTGCATTCTGCGCACGTTAAAGAATTCTTGGCAGTTTAAAATGGAAAATAGTGTGCCAAAAGAATGACCATTGTCAGGGTAAAATTCTTTCACAAATCTACCCATGTCAGAGATGTGTTAAGCTGAAGGACGTAGATTTCGCCGCTCTGTCGTAAATTAGCGACACAACGCACCCACGTCCACTGAAATACTATCTTAGTATTCTCTGAAGAAGATTTGTACATTTATAAGACACTCTCAAGTACCATTTGACTAAAATCTTTGAAACTGTCTTCTCAGTAATTAATTTTTAAAAGAATCATCCTGGCGTAAAATCAAGTTTAGAAGTAAAAGGCGGCAAAAAGAATCAGCTCAGGTAAAAGAATATTCTCCAATTGATGATTCTGCTCGACAGAACATTTTACCATCAAATAACGGTAGTAGTTCCCAAGAGAAAATCGAATATAAATTGAATTGTAATTGAACCGTGCTTTTTGAGTGAATTAATCTACTGTTGGTGTACTGTCATCTTCTCTTCATGAGGTAGCTCTAAAACAACGACATGATTATTTGTAACGCTTCGTTTGGTTGGTAATTTTGTTACATTTCATTTGTTTTAGTACAAATCTGTAAAATTTTTGCTTCAGAAATTTCTTGAAACTTTGTTTTATCATTGTCTTGTAACATTATAATTTCCTTCCTGTTATTTGACAAGACAATGCTCGCTCCTCGTAACAATGTAATTGTAACATTTGGTTTCTTCTTATTTACAGTTTTGTAACATTTCATTTGTTGTTCGAGAATGTTCTTGCTCTTTTCTTCTTTTTAAAGAACTTTTGATTCCTTCCACATAATTAATAAACAAGTTTTATCTTTAGTTCTCCTGTAACATTCTTCCTTTATATTTTCATTTTCCTGTCTTCAGTGTTTTGTAAAGTTTTATTTCCCATGTTTTTAAAGAATTTAGATTTTCTTGTTTTTATTACATTGTTTTCGATTATTATGTAACACTTTGCTCATTTCTAGTAACTGTTTCATTAACTATGTATTCCTTTTTCGTAATTTTGTTACAGTTTACGGGTTTTTTTTTTTTTTTTTGCAACTTTTTTTTTTCCAGAACTTTGAAACATACTGTCCGTCATAATTTTACTGAATATATTTTGAATTTTTGTTTATGTCAATTGTATGTATCATCATCATCATCAAGAGCCATGCCTTGTGGCGTAGGTGATCATGGCTCTACACAAATTTCGATCTCAACAGTTATTTATCATTTCTGTTGTTGACCTTCTACCAAGACATTCTCTTAAGTTATCTATCTAGTATCTTTTCTCTTTGTTTCCCTCTATCTCTTGGTTCCTCAATTTTTCCAGTTGTTACAATATATTCCAACTTCTCATTACATGGCCAAAACATTATGATTGTTTCTCCCAATGTTGAATATTAACTCTCTTTTTTGTTTTGGCCTCTTTCAGAAATGCTTTCATTACTCTTCTTAGCCGTCATGGTATTCTCAACATTCTTCTGTAAAACCACATTTTTTCAGTCTTCATTGATTTTCTTGTCTGTTGTCCCATTGTCTATGATTTACATCCATATGTAAAGACTGACTCTACATACCATTTAAGAACTCTTTTTCTTGATTATATTTTCAAAAATGAATTGAACAGTATCTTCCTCATTTGTTGGAAAGCTTCTTTTGCCACGCTATTCTGCATCTCACCTCTGTTGTACATCTACTATCTTAGGTTAACATTGTTCCCAGATATTTAAATTCATTTACCTGTTTTAATATTGTTCATCTCGTCTTGATTGTGCATTGCGTTGATGTCTTTCTCTTTGTTGCTATCATTACTTCTGTCTTTTTGCTAATTAAGCAGCATCCTTTATGTTTGCTTTCCTTCACTATAATGTCTAACATTTCTTGCAACTCATTTTCACTCTTAGCGATGAAGACCCATCAGTATACATGAGGTTATTTATATTTTGATCTCCAATTGTTTTTCCAGGCATGTTCCTTATGGACCTTAAAGTAATCTCACTATACATATAAAATAAATCTGGTAATAGTACACAACCTTGCCTAACCCGTTATTTTTTTTTAAACATTACCATTTGATTTCCAGCTCTTATGGTCGCTGTTTGTTGCCAGTGCATCCTCTTAATTATTTTTAGATTTTTACTGTCAAAGTATAAACCTACAATTCTAATTATTTCTTGGTGTTTTACTTTGTCGAATGCCTTGGTGTAATCTATTTGGAGGTGTGAATTGTGCAGGCGTACGAGACCTGTTTGTTGATCTTCAGCTCTCCATTCTCTTAGATGTAAACTTCGCTACGAAAGAAGAACAAAATGTTAATGTTCGTTTAGTTTAGTTTAGTTTAGTTTAGTTTAGTTTAGTTTAGTTTAGTATATAGAAATAAGACATGAAACTAAACCGGATCATGTAAATATTACGTTGGACAACTATCACCACTATTGTCCAACAAGGAAATAGCTCCAGAAGTAAAACAGGCACTCTACAATATACTATTCATCCCAACGTTGTGCTACCAATGCCAGACCTGGACCCTAGATGCAAGAAAAGTAAGAAAAATAACCTCTGCCGAGATGAAAAGTGTTAGACGAATGACATGAAACAGCCTTAGAGACAAGATCGGAAATGAAGAACTGACAAAAAAGCTAGGAATGGCCCCCGCCATAGAATATATGAAGGAACAACAGATAAAGTAGTTTGGCCACGTGACAAGGCAGAGGCATCAAGCACAACTCAACGGGCCCTCAATAAACGCGGATAGAATCGCAGACCCGATGGTCGACCATGACAAAGATGGATCGATGGAATATTAGAAGCATAGGAACCATAACAGTAGCAGGGGCGAACAGAAGAGCAAAATACCTCAAATAATATCTCCCCTCGAGGCTGAAAGGCAGATGAGGAATGAATGAAGAAGAAGAAGAATGATGATATATATATATATACTTTTAATGTAGATTACTTTATGAGAGAGCTGCGACAGTTGAGTGGTTAGTGAACTGGACTACAAAGGACTAGATATCGGGTTCGATCCTTCGACGCTGAAAGGCATATGAGGAAGGAAAGAAGAAGATGAGGACTACGTTAGAAAGCGATGCTGGAATTACGTTACTATAAGGAAAGTAAAGTACTCCCGTCACGCCAAGTAGCGTGTGGGGAATATGGTGTTAGTGACCATACATTTTACAGACCTTCAGCACATGATTTTTGGGGTAATGCGGTCGGTATTACGCCCGTGCTGCTCTACTTTCCAGAAAAAAAAAAAAAATCCGGTACCCATTTAAGGCTGGGTGAACTCGGAAGCTGTCGGTTAGGATCGAACTCTACCTTGTCCTTTGTAGTCCAGTTCACTAACCACTGAGCTATCGCGGCTCCCAAATACGTTACCATATGTCTATGTAAATCGACCATCCAAACAAGTCTATTTAAATTGCCACCTTTATCGTGCCTATATAAATGACGAATAGTGTTTGTCTGCATACCTGCTATATAGTTAACCGAAGTGTGTCTATGTAAACGGTAGCCTCGCTGAGTCCATGAAAACGATCAGCTTCGCAGTCTATGTCAATGTTTATTGTTTGTTTGTGTACACAAACTTTGTATTTTAAGCGAAGCCCCGAGAGACTGCAATTTTGCGTGAATATCACTATTTCTTATTTTTAGCACCGGCATATCAGGTGTCCCCAGCCGTGAAGGAAGATATTCTTCGACTCCAGAGGTACTCTCATATATTTTTTAATTGCCGACAGTTTTGATATTTCGAGTATACCTTTTTTCTATCGATTTTGTCCGAACGGTGACAACTTTTAACCTACTCTTTTCTCTTGCCAACTAACTATGCTTGTTTAGCGTGCGCAGAGTGCACACGACGACCTCCTGCTTTTTTTCACCGTTATCCGAGAAGGGTTTTACATGGGATCTCACTACCCGGAGACCAGTGGATGTTAAGGTAACCAACCCTTTGGATCTACATAAATGACAAACCCCTCTCAGTCTATACATGTATAAATGACCAACCCAATTATATGTATATAAATACATTCCTGTGATACCTTTTAGACTATAAAAAACCCACACCACAGTCCCCTAAGACTATTCTCTTCTATCCACATTGTTGTGCTGTCATCTCATCTTTTCCATATATCTTTCTCATATTCTACACGAAGCATTAGTGGCTAGTTTACTGAAGACTAGACAGTGGATTTAAGTATATGATTCGTGGAAATAATCCATGGATGAAACAATGGATGAATGGGTCTATTGACGGCCAGATTTCAGATAAATATAAAAGTATTTGGGATGTAGGCCGTATAATTAAATAAGAGGTGGAGAATCTGTTATATACTAATGGTCTGACTTGAGAAATAGGAAAATGCCGAGGGTCCTATACAGTCGTCTACTGAAGCATGTTTATATAAATTAATGAACTAGTTAGTGTAGTGTAGAAGTTGAACTACTGATGGTTAGTGCAAGGTAAGGAGAAGGATGGAATGAGAAAGAGAGAGAGTGGGGGAGAAGTGTAGGAGTAGAGAGGGAGGGATGACAGGAGATAGAGAGAAAGAAGTGTAGGAGTAGAGAAGGAGAGAGGGTAGGAGAGAGAGAGAGAGAGAGAGAAGTGTAGGAGTAGAGAGGGAGATAGGGTAGGAGACCAGTGGAGGGTATAAGAGAGAGAGAAGTGTAGGAGTAGAGAGGAAGGAAGAAAAAGGTAAGAGATATAAAGAGAGAAATGTTGGAGTTAGATAGAGAGGGAGAAGTGTAAGAGGTAGAGATAGAGAGGAAGAAAGGAGGTAGAGAAAGAGAGAGAGAGAGAGAGAGATGTGGGTGGTAGAACGAGAGAGAGAAAAATAAGAGTTAGGGAGAGAGAAAGGTAGAAGCCAGGTAGAGAAAGAGGTGTTGGAGGTAGAGAGAGAGAGAGAGAGAGAGAGAGAGAGAGAGAGAGAGAAGTGTACGAAGTAGAGAAAGAGAGAGAGAGAGAGAGAGAGGAAATGATTAATACATTCTAATGAGCAGCTTACTGATTTCATGAGAGGGTCGTGTTTGACCTTGCCCCACAAGCCTGCCCAAATCTGGTGTTGTTTGCTTAACTGCAACGCGCAGTTTTTTTGTTTTGTTTTTTTTCAAAATGTGTGTCATTTAATCGATTTCTTGCGTTTGATTTAGTCTCCTTTATTTTGGGACAAACAAAAAATAATTCCCAGATGCGAGTATTGCCAAAGAGAGAGGCCATTTTTTTGTTTTGTTTTACATCTTTAATGGAGACGATGGATAAGCGTGTGGATGGATGGACAGTTAGTAAATCAGAGATAGAGAGAGAGAGAGAGAGATTGACAGAATAAATGCTTTAATATGCTTTATGGGTGACAGGATGGATGGATGCATGAATGGATGGATGGATGGACAGTTAATAAATCAGAGAGATAGACAGAATAAATGCTTTAATATGCTTTATGGGTGACAGGATGGATGGATGGATGGATGGATGGACAGTTAGTAAATCAGAGAGATAGAGAGAGATTGACAGAATAAATGCTTTAATATGCTTTATGGGTGACAGGATGGATGGATGGATGGATGGATGGACAGTTAGTAAATCAGAGAGATAGAGAGAGATTGACAGAATAAATGCTTTAATATGCTTTATGGGTGACAGAATGGATGGATGGATGGATGGATGGATGGACAGTTAGTAAATCAGAGAGATAGAGAGAGATTGACAGAATAAATGCTTTGATATGCTTTATGGGTGACAGGATGGATGGATGGACGGACAGTAAGTTAGAAAATAGCTTTGCAGATTATATAAAGAAAAAGTAAAGGTCTCCCCACCGCCCTGGAATACCTATGGGGAATGTGGTGTTAGTGATCATATGTTTCTATAACCACGGCACATTTTTGGGTGATGTGGTCGGTATCACGCCAGGCCGCCGTTACTTCCCAGAAAAAAAATCTTTTGTACCCATTATTAGAGGCTGGGTGAACCCCGGAGCCTTGTCAGTCCGAAAAAAATCAGCCACTGCTGAGAATCACACCCGGACCCTTCTGGTCAGAACGCGAGACACACTAACCACTCAACAACCGAGGCTCCAGATATATACTTCAATATATTTTATAGGGTAATGAATGGACGGACTATAAGTAATTTGGAGACAAGAAAGTAAGATACAAGATATAGAGGTAGGCAAGATAGCATTTTGAAGTAGATGTCTTGATTAAGCAAACTACTGATTGCAGACTGACGAGATATTCAGACAGCTATTATCATCATTGAGTGCCGTCTCCGCATCGAAGGTTAGCTACCATGGATCGCCATTCCACTCTGTATATTGCTTTGATGGTGCAGATTGTCAAAGGTTGACTTGTCGATCTTTTGATGTTACTCGTTCATGCTAGCTTTGGTCTGCCTCTGACTCTTTTACCGTGTATTTTCCCTTCCAATATTACTTTTATTAGGTTGTCGTGTCTTTGTACATGCCCCGCAAATTTTCATGTGTCTTGTTCTAATTGTGTTTAGCAGTTCTCTCTTCATTTTTAGTTGTTTTAAAACTTCATCGTTTGTTATCTTTTCCTTCCATCCAATTCTACCTATTCTTCTATAAATCTACATTTCAAAGGCTTCAATTTTCTGTTCTGTTTTCTTGTCTAATGTCCATGTTTGTTTCTGCACCATACAGGAATATTGAGAAGATGTAACATTTTGCCATTCTTAGTTTCAGCCCTGTTGATATTTGTTTTGTTGTTAGTATATTTTTCACGGCATTAAAATTACTTTTTGCCATACCTATTCTTTTGTTTATTTCAATTTTGCATTTTCCATCATTGGTTATAGTATGTCCCAGGTAGTTGTTGCTCTGGACTGTCTCCAGATGTATTCCCTCAACTGTGATATTTAATTGTAGGTCTTGAGAATTTTCTTTGTTTATGATCATAGTTTTAGTCTTTTTGATATTCATATCTAGTCCATATTTTTTGCTTGTTATGTTTATCACATTAAGCAATTGTTGTAGGTCTTTAGGATTTTCTGCTAGTAGAACAGTATCATCAGCATATCTTAGGTTATTGATTATATTTCCATTAATTTGTAGGCCTGACATCTCTGAGATGATTTTAAAGATTTGCTCAGTGTATAGATTGAACAAGCTTGGTGATAGGATGCATCCTTGTCTTACTCCTCTTTTTATGTACATGAGTGTAGAGCTCTCTTTGTTATATTTTATTATTGCTGTTTGCTCCCAGTACAAATTACACATTAGTCGTATGTCTGTGTCATCTAGATTTATATCTTTTAGGCAGTCTATGAGTTGGTTATGGTGTACTCTATCGAAAGCTTTGGTGTAGTCTATGAAACAGGCATATATTGGTTTGTTCACTTCTGTGTACTTTTCAATCAATGTTCTCATGCTGAATATGGCTTCTTTTGTCCCACTGTTTTTCCTGAATCCAAATTGTTGCTCATCTAATTCAGTATTGATTTTATTCTGAATCCTTCCCTGTATAACTTTTAGTAACATTTTTGTTACCTGGCTCATTATGCTTCTATCTATCTATTGACCTTTCGAGCCGTAACCGGCCCATAGGGCGTAGACCAAGATACACCTTCTCCTTTATGAATTTTTGTTCTAGCAGTTTTCTTTTAAAGATATTTTATCAAATCTCGCCATCTGTCTCTGTTCTGTGCAAGCAGTTCTATCTCATTGAGGGAGCCGATTCCTGCTGCTCTTGCCTCTCTCATCAATGTTCTTCTCAGTGTCTCCCTGGGTCTTCCTCTTTTTCTTTTACCTGTTGTTTCCCATATGAGGGCTTGCTTTGCTATTCGATTATTATCTCTTCTCATCACATGTCCAACGTATGACCATCGTCTTTTCTTTATTACTGAAGATATTAGTGGTTGATTGGCGATTTCTCTAATTTCCTCGTTTGTTTTGAATTCGTTCCATTCTATACCAAGTATTTTCCTTAGACATTTATTTTCGAATGCGTTCAACTTTGTTTCTATATCTCTTGTTGTTTTCCAGCTTTCACACGCATACGTAAGGGTTGATAGTACATTTGATTTGAATAGCCTAAGTTTTGTGTTTGTGCTAATGAGTTTTGATTTCCACAACTTTTCAAGGCTTCTGAAAGACATTGCTGCTTTAGCCAGTCTGATTCTAATTTCTTTGCTCGTATCCCCTTCTCGATCAATGTGACTTCCAAGATAGATAAAGTGATCGATCTCTTCTACTGGTTTGTTTTCCATGTATATTTTGTCACTTGTTGGAATTAAACTTTTCATGACTTTAGTCTTTTCATGATTGACCTCAAGCCCAATTTTGCTGGCTATTGATGATAGTTCATTTGTGTTTTCCTGCATCGTTTTTATCTGACTGCTGATGAGAACTATGTCATCAGCAAAGTCGAGGTCATCCAAATGGTCTCCTTGTATCCATTCGATGCCTTTATTACCAGTGCAGCATTTCTTCATTATGAAGTCCATAACAATTCCAAATAACAAGGGCGATAAAATACATCCTTGTTTAACCCCAGTTTCTATTGGGAAACATTCGCTCAGTCTTTCCTCTGTTCGAACTGCACATGTGTAACCATCATACATGTCTTTGATAATATTTATGATTTTTGATGGTAAACCATATTGCTTCAGAATTTTCCACAAAGAATCTCTATGAATACTATCAAATGCTTTTTTGAAGTCGATGAAGTTAAGTACAAAAGGTTTTTGCTTTTCATTATGCTTATTGTTCTGAAATCACTGCATTCAACTGCACCATTCTTTTTAGGCAATGCAATGAAAGTTGATGTTTTTAGATCGTTAGGTATGTATCCTGTATGGTATATGTCATTGCATATGTCTGTGATCACTTCGATGCCAAACTCTTCTAGAGCCTGTATCATCTCTATCTGTATATTGTCAGGTCCTGCTGCCTTTCCCTTTTTCATTATTTTTATAGCTTTTTCTACTTCATATTTCAGGATTTTATAGTTGTATGTACATTTTATGTCTGGCTTTTCGTCCCTTTCGTCATGAAATAATTCTGTTATATATATATATATATGTGTGTGTGTGTGTGTGTGTGTGTGTGTTTGTGTGTGTGTGTGTTTGTGTGTGTGTGTGTGGGTGTGTGTGTGTGTGTGTGTGTGTGTCCAGCACGGCTATTGAGGCCATAACCACAGTTAGTGGAGAAAAGAATATAGCTACTGTCATCTGCCACACATGTTGTAACAAACGACCTAGGAAATCTTGGGGGTCAACGTCCTTGCTGGTGGTACGGAGTTTCGCGCATTTGAGCCAAAGCCATCTTTAACGCTTTCGCTTGTATATCTCGGGCCTGCTTCTTACTGGGGATCGTGCTGATGAGGGATCTGAGTGCTTTCAGTTATCTGTTGGGGATCGTGCTGATGAGGGATCTGAGTGCTTTCAGTTATCTGTTGGGGATCGTGCTGATGAGGGATCTGAGTGCTTTCAGTTATCTGTTGGGGATCGTGCAGATGAGGGATCTCAGTGCTTTCAGTTATCTGTTGGGGATCGTGCTGATGAGGGATCTGAGTGCTTTCAGTTATCTGTTGGGGATCGTGCTGATGAGGGATCTCAGTGCTTTCAGTTATCTGTTGGGGATCGTGCTGATGAGGGATCTGAGTGCTTTCAGTTATCTGTTGGGGATCGTGCAGATGAGGGATCTGAGTGCTTTCAGTTATCTGTTGGGGATCGTGCTGATGAGGGATCTCAGTGCTTTCAGTTATCTGTTGGGGATCGTGCTGATGAGGGATCTCAGTGCTTTCAGTTATCTGTTGGGGATCGTGCTGATGAGGGATCTCAGTGCTTTCAGTTATCTGTTGGGGATCGTGCTGATGAGGGATCTGAGTACTTTCAGTTATCTGTTGGGGATCGTGCTGATGAGGGATCTCAGTGCTTTCAGTTATCTGTTGGGGATCGTGCTGATGAGGGATCTGTTGTGCAGATAAGAGGATTGTGTCGACTAACCTTTACATAGACATCATCATCATCATATACCATGCCTGCTGACGTAGGTGATCATGTCTCTCCACAACTTTCAATCTCAACAGTTATTTATCACATCTGTTGTTGATCTTTCTCCACGCAATTCTCATCAGACAATCTGGGAACTTTTCTCTTTGCTTCCCTCTATCTCTTCGTCCCTCAATTTTCCCAGTTGTTACAATATTCCATTTGTTCTCTTCTCATTACATGGCCAAAAAATTATGATTGTTTATTCCTAATATTGGAAATTAGCTATCATTTTGCTTTAGCCGCTTTCATAACATTTTCATTACTCTTCTTAGCTGTTCATTGTATTCTGAACATTCTTCTGTAAAACCACATTTCTGCAGTCTGCAGTGATTTTCTTGTCTTTTGTCCTATTGTCCCTCATTTACAACAATATGTTAAGACTGGCTCTACTTAACATTTAAGAACCATTTTTTTGGTTTCTATTGTCAAAAATGGATTTCACAGTATCTTCCTCGTTTTGGTTTCGTATCTTCTCGGAAAGCTTCTTTTGCCTGAGCTGTTCTGCATCTCACCTCTTTTGTACATCTACCATCTGAGGTTAACATTGTTACAATATATTTACATTTATTTTCCTGTTTTAATATTGATCTAATAATTAAAAAAAAATATGTACTGGCAACAATCATTTTCTTCTTCTATCCTTCCTCCATCGCCGTTGGCGTCGAGGGGAGATACAATCTGCGATTCTTTGCTCTTCGGTTGGCCTCTTCTGGTGGTATCCCTCCTAGTTACTCTAGTATTCCCTGTATCCATCTCTTTCTCGGTCTTCCTCCGGCAACAATCATCGGCTCTACGAATTGGAAATTATTGTGTAATGTATCAACAAATAAAACAGGTTGTTAGACAAGGTTATTTGATGTCACCAGATTAATTTAATATAATGAGAGCATTTTAAGATCCATAAGGGGCATGCCTGAAATAACAATTGGGTTTCAAAATATAAATAACCTCAGGTATGCTGATGATACGGTCTTAATCGCTAAGAGTGAAAATGAGTTACAAGAAATGTTCGACATTATAGTGAAGGAAAGCAAACATAAAGGACTTAGCCTCAATAGCAGAAAGACAGAGGTAATGACAGCAACAAAGAAAAAGACATCACCATAAGGCACAATAAATACAAATGGAACAATATATAAACACGTACTCATATTTATCTGTGGAATTAAGAGAAAGCGTTAGTTCAGCCAGGTTGATCCAGTTCTGGTATATGGAAGTGAAACATAGACAATCACTCTACTGACCTTCATCAATATCATGTGCCGTACCAGTTGGTATAGGCGATCATGTCCTTCCACAATTTTCTGTCCTCAGTAATTCGTATCAAATCTGCTGTTGACTATTTACCGCGCCATGACACCCAGCCATCTATTATCTTCTCTCTTTGTCGTCCGCGATATCTCTTTCCCTGTAATTTTTCTCTTGTAAGCAAGTATTCCATCTTTCCTATTCTCATGATGTGTCCACAAATGTATCATTCTGATGTTCTTTAGGTGCTCGTTTTTCGTGTTGGCCTCTAAGACAATTTCGCCCTTACTCTTGTTCCGCTGTCCATGAAACTCTCAACATCCTTCTAAGAAATGATATTTCTGTGGCCTCTGATCGCTTTTCATTCCTTTGTCTACTGTCCTTGATTCGCTTCAATAGGTCAGAATTAGCTCTGCATACAACCAATGAACTCTATTTCTCACTACTCCAAAGGTAGGAAAATTATATAACGATAATTTAAGTTTTGTAACTTTCACACAGAATGTAACATTATGGAAATCAATTTTTCTACCAACTCTGTGCTATCAGTGCCAGAATTGGACGCTGGACTCTAGAACAATAAGAAAGATAACGACCACCGGAATTAAATGTGTCAGAAGAATGACAGGAAACAGCTTAAGGGACAGAGTAAGAAACACCGACCTGAGGAAGAAACTCGAAATTGAACCAGCCAATCGCATGCATAAAGAAACAACAGATAATTGGTTCGGCCACTTAACAAGACAAAAAGAACTAACAATGACTCAAAGAGCCATAAACAAACGCTACGAAAAAGCCAGATTAAAAAGGAAGACCGAGAAAGAGATGGATAAAGGGAATACTAGAGTCACTAGGAGGGATAAAACAAGAAGAGGCTAACAGAAAAGGAAAAAAATGCAGATTGCATCTTCCCTCGACGTCAACCGCAAAGGAGGAAATATAGTAGAAGAAGAACATAGATTGAAGTCAGGTTATATCATTTTGCTTTTGATCTTCATGTTTCTTAACATACTCTCACACACACACACACACACACACACACACACATTTACTGATATATTTAGATACTGCTATTATACTTGATTAACTTCTATATCTTCAAATTAGACTCGGAGACTAAAAAGTGAACCGATTAGGCGTAGACGTTGAAATGATAGAGAAGAAGCAGATCAGACGGGGATTGTCAATGTCTCAAATTAGAGACTTGACAGTCCGGTCTTAGAGACAGATTTATTCATAAGATAGACACAGACGACCACAGTTATTACAGTTAAGCTTAAAATAATGACTTTGGGAATCCTCGTTCTGAAGCTACTCCGAAACTCATACATAGCAGATATGAGGTAAATGAAACGGATTTATAACGGTCACTCTCAAAGAAGAAATGTCAGTAGAATGTATTGTCAGACATCACGTTCAGCCATAATATGCCCCTTTTCGTCTAGTCAGACGGTCTAGAGGAGGCTATTGTGTATTTTTTTTTAGGTCAACTCTGCCTACTCTGCCTGGGCACGGAATATGGAGATAGTGCTTTAACCAGTCGCACTATCCCCCTCTCGACTTCGTTTCAAGAATTTCCGAAGGAGGGACAAAGTCCATACGTTCGGAATTGAAAGAAGATGCAGGGGATGCCAGAAAGACGGTTAACGTCGTCTACTGCCTTAGGGTCCCTCCCTCCGGATTTTTACTCTGGGTGTGCTCCCATAACCATCGGTTCTAACTAGAAACTAGTCCACAAGGTAGTGGAGGGTTTTGTGGTCGAAGTTTCCCTTCTTCTAGACATGTTGCCAGCCAAGGTTTACGAGTCCCGTCTACCCGGATAGTTCAGCCATTGGTGACAATAGAAAGCGAGAAACGAAATAAGATTCTACATGTATCAATCAAAAGAAATAAATCCGTATGAGAACAAATATGCAAGACCTAGCAGTAAAATGTTCATGATTAAGAGTAATGTTAGCTGCATGCAGTATACGGTATATTTCTGGTTATAGTGGAACATAAGGTAGCATAACATAGCAGAACAGTAAAAATGTAATTTAATATCAATCAATCATTCTATCAATCAATCATTCATTCAATTAATCATTCAATCAAATATTCAATCAAAAATTCAATCAATCAATCAATCAATCATTGATTCATTCATTCAATTAATCATTCAATCAAATATTCAATCAAACAATCAATAATCCAATCAATCATTGATTCATTCATTCAGTCATTCAATCAAATATTCAATCAAATATTCAATCAAATATTCAATCAATCATTCAATCAATCATTCAATCAATCATTCAATCAATCAAATCCCTTCGCCCATTGTACGAGGATACCTCTCGGACTACACTCGTGGCTCTATTCCTGGATTTGTAGTTATATACAACTACCCCCTCCCCCCCCCCCCCACCTCTCAAACGGCTAATATCATGGGACTGTAGATACTCTTCTTAGTGAATTCCTGGACCTGCCCTGTTCCTTCTTTCTCTGTGGGTTTCTTGGCAAAGCCTGTTTTGCTGTGTTGTAAAATAACAACATAACGTAACATAATAACGGGAGCCGCGATAGTTCAGTGGTTAGTGAACTGGATTACAAAGGACAAGAGGTATGGTTCGATCCCAACTGACGGATTCCGGTTCACCTAGCCTTTACTGGGTACCGGATTTTTTTCTGGGAAAGTAAAGCGGCACGGGCGTAATACCGACCACATTACCCCAAAAATCATGTGTCGAAGGTCTGTAAAATTTATGGTCACTAACACCATATTCCCTATACGCTACTTTGTTGGTTGGATGGTTCGTTGGTTGGTTGGTTGGATGGTTGGTTGGTTGGTTGGTTGGTTGGTTGGTTGGTTGGTTGGTTGGTTGGTTGGTTGGTTGGTTGGATGGTTAGTTGGTTGGTTGGTTGGTTGGTTAGTTGGTTGGTTGGATGGTTGGTTGGTTGGTTAGTTGGTTGGTTGGTTGGTTGGTTGGTTGGTTGGTTGGTTGGTTGGTTGGATGGTTGGTTAGTTGGTTGGTTGGTTGGTGGGTTGGTTGGTTGGTTAGTTAGTTGGTTGGTTGGTGGGTTGGTCGGATGGTTGGATGGTTGGTTTGGTTGGTTGTATGGTTGGTTGGTTGGTTAGTTGGTTGGTTGGTGGGTTGGTCGGATGGTTGGATGGTTGGTTGGTTGGTTGGTTGGATGGTTGGTTGGTTGGTTGGTTTGGTTGGTTGTTGGTTGGTTGGTGGTGGTTGGTTGGTTGGATGGTTGGTTGGTTGGTTGGTTGGTTGGTTGGTGGTTGGTTGGTTGGTTGGTTGGTTGGTTGGTTGGTTTGGTTGGTTGGTTGGGCGTGTTTTTGATCGAAAAAAGAATTGTATTCAGTATAAATCATTTAGTATAAATGTTATGTAGAGACATTCTTAACATATGGATGTGAATCATGGACAATAGGGCAACAGACAAGAAAATCACTCGAGTCTGTAGAAATGTGGTTTTCCAAAAGAATGTTGAGAATACCATGGACAGCTAAGAAGAGTAATGAAAATGTTCTGAAAGAGGCCAAAGCGAAAAGAGAGCTAATTTCCAATATTAGGATGAAACAATCATCATTTTTTGGCCTTGTAATGAGAAAAGAACAACTGGAATATATTGTAACAGCTGGAAAAAATTGAGGGACGAAGAGAAAGATGGAAGCAAAGAGAGAAAATACCAGACGGCTTAAGAGAATGGCTTGGCAGAAGGTCAACAGCAAAAATGATAAAGAACTGTCGAGATCAAAGTTGTGGAGAGCTATGATCACCTTCGCCAGTAGGCCCGGTACATGATGATAGATCATTTGAGTAATTCTTAAAGGAGAAACTTATGAACATAAGGTACATTCTATTGATCTAGAACTGAACTCGAGAAATCATACGGGAGCCTTTAACAGTCCAACAAATCCCAGAGCCTTTAAGAAATAGATCCTGAAAGAAGCTGGAAAAATAGAATTGAGGGAGCTACATGGAAAATATGAGTGAGGAAAAGACAGTTTAAACAAACTAGAGAAACAACATGGAGGGAGTTACATGGAGCATATGAGTCAGAGAAAAACAACTTAAACAAACTAGGGAAACAACATGCAGGGAGTTACATGGAGCATATGAGTCAGAGAAAAACAACTTAAACAAACTCAGCAGACACGAGCAGACACAAATATTCAAAATAAGAACGAGTGACTGTGGCCACATAGCACATCTACACAAGATAGGACTCAGTGATTTTGCAACACGTGACTGCGAGGCATCCAGATAAACTCCAGAGCCCATCCTACAGGACTGCAGCACTCTCAACACCCTGAGAACACAAATATATGGCCTATAGAGACAATCCTGTATGACAAGTTATAGGGAACCGGTGATGACCTCAGACGTCAAGCACAGTTCATGACCCATTCTGGTCTAAATGTCTAAACACATAGCAGTAGCTGATCGGTGGAGAAGAAATTGATCTAGTTTATGCTTATATTTTATAACAAACAGTTGTTCCCCTCACTAAATATGAACATTAATAATCGTCTAATTCTTAATTATTCTGTTATTGTCTAATTCTCCATAATATCATGTGTTTCCTAATCCTTCTATTAAAAACGAAATTCTAGTTCTGCTTCTGAGATTTTTAGACAAAACATCTAAGAACCAACAAAGGGAAGTAAATAAAACCGAGTTAACTCCCTTTCCCAATTTCATTTACCCTCGTTTCCCATGGAAACCATATTAAGAAGACTTTACCATTGAAAGAGGGGCGGCTACTGTTATCATACAAAACTATATTACTTCCCTGCCACAAAATTCGCCATTGGAAATACATCGTTCTTCCTGAATCATATAAAAAGCCTCACATTGTCTCGTTCATCTTTCGTTTCTTGAAAATACACATAATAAAAGCTGTCTGTTTTTGCTAGAATTACCCAGAACAGGGATTATTAAAGGATTTTATGTTAAGGGAGACAACAAGAACAGGAAATAAGGAAAAATATAAAATCTATAAGAAGGCTTAGCGTCAAGGGAGAGAACACATTCGAATTCGTCCTTCAGGGATAGTATCATATTTTGATACGTGGTCCCATGAAATGTCTGTCACTTATTTATCATTGACTGTCTTTTTATTTTACAAGTCGGATCTGGAAGCTCTGGAGTGTATTTCTATTGTTCTTAAACATAGAGGCAGCTTTTGGCGTGTGCTGAGACTGCTATGATGGGGACTACAGCTACCGTTTTTTGTTTGGGAGATGTGTTAGTAATTCGGATGATTCCACTGGCACGGGCGGTTGAGCAATTGTGGATTTTAGTTCGTTTGCAGTGATACCGGGTCCTTCCATAACCAAATAACCAAATAGAGGAAGCCGTAGATTTGTATGGGATAATATATATATATATATATATATATATATATATACAAAAACAACAAATTTAGATTAGTTTATGTTGTCTGTGGAGTTACCTTGGGCATACTATAACCAGTGATGGAAAATGTAAAACTGAAACAAACAAAAGAATTGGAATGGCAAATAGTAATTTTAATGCAATGAAAAGTATACTAACATCAAAACAAATAACACCAGGGCTAAAACTAAGAGTAGCAAAATGTCTTATCTTCTCAATTTTTTTCTGTATGGTGCAGAAACAGGGACATTAGACAAGAAAAGAGAACAGAGAATGGAAGCCTTTGAAATGTGGATTTATAGATAGAATTGGATGGAAAGAAAAGAGAACAAATGATGAAGTTTTAAAACAACTAAAAATAAAAAGAGAATTACTAAACACAATTAGAACAAGACAAATGAAATTTTGGGGGCATGTTAAAAGACACAACAGCCTACTAAAAGTAATCATCACCATCAATATCCGGCCTACTGGCGTACGTGATCATGTCTCTCCAAAACTTTCAATCTCGACAGTTTTTTATCATTTCTGTTGTTGACTTTCTGCCAAGCCATTCTCTTAAGCTGTCTGGTATTTCTTTATATTTCCCTCTGTCTCTTCGTCATTCAAGTTTTCCAGTTGTTGCAATATATTCCACTTATTCTCTTCTCATTACATGGCCAAAAAATGATGATTGTTTCTTCCTAATATTGGAAATTAGCTCTCTTTTTGCTTTGACCTCTTTCAAAACATCTTCATTACTCTTCTTAGCTGTCCATGGTATTCTCAATATTCTTCTGTAAAACCACATTTCTACAGACTCGAGTGATTTTCTTGTCTGTTGTCCTATTGTCCATGATTCGCATCCATATGTTAAGACTGGTTCTCCATAACATTTAAGAACTCTTTTTCTTGTTTCTATTGTCAAAAATGGATTGCATAGTATCTTCCTCATTTTCTGGAAAGCTGCTTTTGCCTGAGCCATTTTGCATCTCACCTCTTTTGTACATCTACTCCTAATTGTGTACATACTAAAAGTATTATTGAAAGGGAAAATACAGGGTAATAGAGGCAGAGGCAGACCAAAACTAACATGAACGAGTAACATCAAAAGATGGACAAATCAGCCTATGACAACTTGCACCTTCAAAGCAAGAGACAGAGCAGGATGACGCTCCATGGTAGCCAAACTTCGATGCGGAAACGGCACTCGATGATGATGATGATGATATTATCTGTAAATATCATCATCATCATCATCATGTGCCATACCGGTTGGCGTAGGCGATTCTGTCCCTCCACGATGGTGGTGATTGTTTCTTCGATATAACCATTACTTTTGTTTTCTTAGTATTCAGATTGAGACCTTTCTTGTTGCTTTCTTTTACTATTATGTCTATCATTTCTTGTAGTTCATTCTCTGTCTCTGCTATTAAGACTGTGTCATCCGCATATCATTTATGTTGTGACCGTTGAATTTCAATTCCTTTTTTGTCTACTATTGATCTCATAATATATTCGCTGTAAAGTGAAAATATATCCGGTGACAGAACACAGCCTTGTCTGACTCCTTGTTTTATATAATGGAATTGTCCTGTTTGGTTGTTAATTCGTATAGCTGCTGTTTGTTGCCAGTACATGTTTTTTATGATTCGCAGATCCTTGCCATCAATGTTTAATTTCTCCAGCATATTGATTATTTCCACATGCTTTACTTTGTCAAATGCTTTCATGTAGCCTATAAAGCACATATATAGATTTTTCTTTACCTCTATAGATCTTTCTATCAATGTTCTTAAGATGTATATTGCATTATTGGTGCCCTTTCCTTCCACAAATCCACATTGTTCCTCACTTATTTCTGTTTTTTTTTTGTTCCTTACACGTCTCATGATTATTCTTAGTAATATTTTAGTCATATTGCTCATGAGACTAATAGTGCGATGGTCTTCACAATCAGTGGCTCCTGACTTCTTCCGTATGGCTACAAAGATAGATTTTAGTAGATCTTCGGGTATGTGTCCAGTGGTAAATATAGAGCCTGTTAAATGTATATTATGAGTCAAATAATATATTAACATCATTAAAGATTGTGTCTGCTGATGAAGGTTGTTGCTTGCTATATTTTACCGGCTTAATAACTGTGGGGGCCTTTGTAGCCTGCTTGGGAAAACGTCCTCCCCGACCGGGCTACCGACGTTCGGACAGCGCGTGTTCGATTCTCGTTGGAAAAAAATACCCACCGCGGTCGGCCCAGCCGCTGGCAGAAATGGGTACCAGGGTGATACTCTGACAAGGTGAGGAATGCCGCCTCGCATCTCGAGTTTCGATTGTTAAAGCGACGCTATCCAGAAGTCTCCGAACACTTCTTAAAATGGCGTCCGAGCACATATGGGTGAAAACTCGCGTGCCAAGACGCCGATTCAAGTCTCGTACTTTACCTTTACCTTTGCCTTTACCTTTACCTTTACCTTTACCTTTACCTTTACCTTTACCTTTACCTTTACCTTTGCCTTTACCTTTACCTTTACCTTTACCTTTACCTTTACCTTTACCTTTACCTTTACCTTTACCTTTACCTTTACCTTTACCTTTACCTTTACCTTTACCTTTACCTTTACCTTTACCTTTACCTTTACCTTTACCTTTACCTTTACCTTTACCTTTACCTTTACCTTTACCTTTACCTTTATCTTTACCTTTGCCTTTACCTTTGCCTTTACCTTTGCCTTTACCTTTACCTTTACCTTTGCCTTTATCTTTACCTTTACCTTTACCTTTGCCTTTATCTTTGCCTTTATAACTTTGTCCAAGTCTGGAGGGACATAATGTTGCATTAATATAGCTTTTTTCTGTTTTTTCACCAGCAGCGGTGTGCTCAGGTGTCCTTCGCCGTAACTGCAGCTATTCTCCGACTTT
Source organism: Megaustenia siamemsis (assembly GCA_032433765.1). Lineage (NCBI taxonomy): Eukaryota > Metazoa > Mollusca > Gastropoda > Stylommatophora > Ariophantidae > Megaustenia > Megaustenia siamemsis. The sequence goes on along the minus strand of JAVIAB010000125.1, from coordinate 82,892,499 downwards.
AGAGGTATTCTCGTTGTTAGAGATTCGAGTTTTTATTGTTTTCGTGTAGTTTTATTTTTACCGATGAACTTTGCCCCGAACAGTGGCTATTTTTAGCCTACCCCGCACAAAAAGTGTGCGCTAAAAGTGCCAGCCCGCAAATGCAAAAAAACTGATAGGTGTAACTACCCCACAAATAAACTTCAAAACTCTCGACGATAAAAAAAAACGAGAGTGCTTCTGAAGTCGGAGAATATTTGCCTGTATGGTGAGGGACACCTGACCACATAGCTGGGGGTGTGAAAAAATAGAGAAAAGTAATATTTACGCGAAATTCAATCCCTCGGGATTTGCTTAGGGATATAAAGTTATTTGCTGGTCATCATCATTGCACTCCGAACATAAACTAGACATTTCTCTGTTCTAGTACTGTTCTATAATTTTATGTTACTAATTTACTGTTACATGTCACCTCAGCCCACAATAAAGACACGTGGAACAATATTAAAACAGGTAAATGAATTTAAATATTTGGGAACTTTGTTATTCTCAGACGAAAGTATGTACAAAAGAGGTGAGATGCAGAATGACTCAGGCAAAAGCAGCTTTCCAGAAAATGAGGAAGATACTATGCAATCCATTTTTGACAATAGAAACAAGAAAAAGAGTTCTTAAATGTTATGTAGAGCCAGTTTTAACATATGGATGTAAATCATGGACAGTAGGACACCGACAAGAAAATCACTGGAGTCATTAGAAGTGTGGTTTTACAGAAGAATGTTTAGAATGCCATGGACAGCTAAGATGAGTAATGAAAACGTTCTGAAAGAGGCCAAAGCAAACAGAGAGCTAATTTACAATATTAGGAAGAAACAATCATCATTGACGGAAGCAAAAAGGGCAATATACAAATCAATTTTTCTACCAACTCTGTGCTATCAGTGCCAGAATTGGACGCTGGACTCTAGAACAATAAGAAAGATAACGACCACCGAAATGAAATGTGCCAGAAGAATGACAGGAAAGAGCTTAAGGGACAGAGTAAGAAATACTGACCTGAGGAAGAAACTCGAAATTGAACCAGCCATCGAATACATGAAGAAACAACAGATAAATTGGTTCGGCCACATAACAAGACAAAAAGAACTAACAATGACTCAAAGAGCCATAAACAAACGCAACGAAAACGCTAGATTAAGAGGAAGACCGAGAAAGAGATGGATAAAGGTAATACTAGAGTCACTAGGAGGAATAACATCAGAAGAGGCCAACAGAAGAGCAAAGAATCGCAGATTGTTTCTCCCCTCGACGCCAACGGCAATGGATAGAAGGAAAAGAAGAAGAATCATTTTTTGGCCATGTAATGAGAAGAGAACAGCTGGAATATATTGTAACAACTGGAAAAATTGAGGGACGAAGAGATAGAGGGAAGCAAAGAGAAAAAATACCAGACAGCTTAAGAGAATGGCTTAGCAGAAAGTCAACAACAGAAATGATAAATAACTGTCGAGATCGAAGATTGTGGAGAGACATGATCACCTACTGTTATATATAATACATAAATTTACTGTTAAACTGCATTTCAGTGAAGTTATCTTCCTCTTTTACTACGCGTACGATTACTTCATTCTTCCTTTTGTCGGAGCTAAGTGCTCTATTTTTACTTCCTATCATTATCATGTCAATCATTACCAGAAACTCATTATTTTAAACTCCGTAAACATAAGAAAGGAACAATAAATAATTTGATAATAATTTGGTGATGCTTTCATTTTGCGAGTTATGTTTTCCAGACGTGACGGATTAATGGGACAGTACATCAAGTTGTACACTGCTGATGTGTACTTGTACTAGAATCAGAAAACGAGTTAGTTTATTTTATAACACTAGTCCAGATTTAGTTAACTTGGTCAACAGCATTAGCGTAGTGCATGTAAACACATGCCGTTGGGTATCATTTTTCAGGGGAGATAATCATTAGTATTTAACGAAAGGGAGATAATTTGTTGCAAATATTAACTGTATAGGTGGTATCGTAGATCCTGAAAGGGTAACCAATAATTTCATGCAGAATTCCTGAGTCTCGTTTCGGAGAAAAAATTGTTAGCACATACAAAATAGGAATCGCTACTTGATTTGATGTATTGATATTCGAAACAATATTTTAGTGAAAAGAAGATTTCAAAAGAATAGGTATGGCAAAAAGTAATTTTAATGCTATGAAAAAGATACTAACAACAAAACAAATATCAGCAGGGCTGAAAATAAGAATGGCAAAATGGTTAATCTCTCAGTATTCCTGTATGGTGCAGAAACATGGACATTAGACAAGAAAACAGAACAGAAAATTGAAGCCTTTGAAATGTGGATTTATAGAAGAATAGGTAGAATTGGATGGAAAGAAAAGAAAACAAACGATGAAGTTTTAAAACAACTGAAAATAAAAAGAGAACTACTAAATACAATTAAGACAAGACAAATGAAATTTTTGTGGCATGTTAAAAGACACAACAGCCTACTAAAAGTAATATTGGAAGGGAAAATACAAGTTAAAAGAGGCAGAGGTAGACCAAGACTAACATGGACGAGTAACATCAAAAGATGGACACGTCAATCTATAACAGCCTGCGCCATCAAAGCAAGAAATAGAGTAGAATGGTGATCCATGGTAGCCAACCTTCGTTGCGGAGAAGGCACACGATGATGATGATGATTTTAGTGAACCAGATAAGGTAGGCAAGGCTATTTGATTGAAACGTAAGTAGAAGGGTTGATGGATCTGGAGCAAGCAGAATTATCTTATTGGAGCAGTAACAATTTTATTGGGAATAGAGCGTGGAAAGATTATATTTGTAGCGGTGGAGATCAAATAATATTTGAGTGAGTTCGGGAAGAATTGATTTTAGCAACGTAGAAAACGATAAATTTATTTTATTGGATTTTGGGAGGAAAATAATTATTTTAGTGAATTTTGGGAGGAAAATAATTATTTTAGTGAATTTTGGGAGGAAAATATTTATTTTAGTGGATTTTGGGAGGAAAATAATTGTTTTACTGGATTTTGGGAGGAAAATAATTATTTTAGTGGATTTTGGAGAGAGAAAACATTATTTATATGGTGCTTTGAGAGAAACAATTGTTTTAGTGGATTTTGGGAGGAAAATAATTATTTTTAGTGGATTTTAGGAGGAAAATAATTATTTTAGTGGATTTTAGGAGGAAAATAATTGTTTTACTGGATTTTGGGAGGAAAATAATTATTTTAGTGGATTTTGGAGACAGAAAACATTATTTTGGTGAAGTTTTGAGAGAAAGATGTCTATCTAAAGACGTTTTTAGCTGAAACTATTTTTTTTATGAAGTGAAAAGATCCTCGTTAAGGACAGCACTTGGAGTAATGCTATAGTTTCGTAACTTGAACATATTAAAGATTTGATCAATCACACAGCTGGCTCAATACACTATATCACATTGTCTAGTTGTTAAATCGATATTATTTAAAGTGTGTAGCAGTAGCGCCGAGGTTAGGGTCTCCACACACGTTCTGTAATACTAAGTTCGAATTGCATGTAGGTTTTTCTAAACCACTTTTCTCGGACTGAGAATAGACGAGATCGAGTGTATAATATTATCGGATTCGGATGATGGAATGTTAATGCTGCGTTTAAGTTCAACTCTTTATATGAACTTTTTAAAATTGAAAATCGAAAATTGCTTTATGCCGTTGTCTGGTTAAAATTTAAAATAATAACATTTGGTCATTATTAAAAAGATATTAACAAATTTTTTTTTCAAAACCCTCCCACGATCATCGTCGGTGCTGCGGGGTTCGTACTTTATGTTCAGTAAAGATGTCGATGATTTCATTAACAGACGTTGCTCATTACCCATAAACATGCATAAGATCATGGAGATGTATGAACATATTCTTAATATTACAAAACGTTACCGGGTACCCATTTTCCACCCCAACACCTGTTCCTCCCACTCACCCCTCACCCCATTTTTTCCTAACACACTATAACCCAAAAAAATATGGGTCTGGGGAGGTGCATTAAATCTTTATCCAGAACGCCAGAGTCTTCCTGTTGTATTTCCTGTAGACTGATGCTGGAGCATCCCGATTGATTACAACACTCCCCGTCTCATTGTATTATTCATGCTCGGACAAGCCTCGCTGTTTGGTTAATTGTCATTAAATATTCAAGACAGAGAAAAGAATTTTCTGGAAGCAAATCGAGATCAGGGGAGTCACAAATGCCCCTCCTTTGCTTTCTGTGACCCAATTCCAAAAAACCTATCACTTTGTTGAAAACACAGCTGTTTGACACTGATACCTTAGTTGATTTGCTTGTTTAGGTCATTCCAGGAATATAAAGTGCTCATCATTTTTCTATTTTGCATTGCCGTTTATTCGAAGTTGTATCATAATATTTAAAAACGAGTGTGGTTGAAAACTGAACATTGCGTGTATCGAAACTCTCAGATTTAGCAATTTTTCATATTTTAGCTACGAGTATTATTCCATTATAATATTATTGATCTGTAAACATTTATGTTATCAACAATATGTTCCCTTTTGTGTATGATGTCACGAATTGAAACCACTTCCATAAAATATCCATTGTAATAACGAAGGGAATGCACATACTCCGTAAACCTACATCCACAAGTGCTGCAAAGTTTCCAAGGCCAGCGCTAAAAAGTCACTTTTATAATGAAAGCAGCTTTGGACTAAAAATATGAATTCATAAAATAAAGTTCATAAATTCATGAACACGTTTGCTTTCGATTTGCGTAAAAACTACCTGTTAGATCACATGGATTGTTTGCATGCAACCTTAGAATACCCCTGACGTTTTATAAATATTTTTTGCTCATAGACATTTGAGCTAGTTTGCAAGATTTCTTCTTTAGTCTATATTAAAAATCGACCTCACATAATGTGACATTAAATTTAGCAGATCTACGGTACTCAGTCATGTTGTTCTAAAAATGTTTGTTTTTTTCACATTGAAACAGGCTGAAGATATACAAATTCTTCATCTTACCAGTGCACCAATTTGTGGTAACGTAAAATTGCGAAGCAGCCGTTCATGTCAACCGCGTATTCTGTTATTACTATGAAGTTATTGTGGTATAATGTTGGCTTCTAAAAGCTGGCATTTATATCAACATCATATGAGTATAAAATGCAAATGTATAACTATACAGAAGGTTACCGTTTTACTAAATCAACACTCCAGCAGATAATCGAAGATAGGTCATTGATATTGCGATATTCATGACCCAGAGAGACAAACACAACTGGCGTTTGGATAGATCATCCTTTTTCCATGGATTAAACAAGACTCAGAGTGCACTCATGTCAAGCAAGGAAGGAAAAGGAAAGTTGATAACTTCGGCGTACATGTCAGAAGACGGGAGATATTTGAGGTGTTTGCTACAGATGTACTTGTTGCTCTCATGAATTTGAAATTAATGTTGCACGCAGACTGCAGAATTGACATTTCTAAGAGTACACTACGGAAATTTGTACGAGCCGACTTTCAATAAAACTGTTGGCAGGAGTATTATTTGTGTAAAACCACATTTAATTGCTGCCCGAAAAAAATACCTAAGGCAGATCCGTGAGCGGCGGAGTCAAGGCTATGATATTGTATATTTGGACTAATCCTAGGTGAATGCTCACCACACAGAGGCTAAATAATGACAATCAGTAGACGATGAACAGAAAAGAGCAATTCCCAGCAGCAAATGACAGCTCATCATACTAATTCATGCTGGAAGCTGCGAAAACGGTCTCGTCCATGACGCTGGACTTATTTCCCAATCAAAAAGTACCGACAGTAGGGATTACCACACAGAAAAGAATGGACACATTTTCAGGCATTGGTTGGAGAACGATCTTCTTCCAATCCTGAATAGACCTTCATGCCTAGTAATAGATAATGTATCTTATCACAATGATGGGTTAGCGGAAGACAAAGTAGCAACTGCATCAAATACAAAAGATCAAATTAGGACGTGGCTTGCTAAGGAAAATGTCAGATTCGACGACACATATTTACAAACCAGGTTGCAGCTTATGATGAATACAAATAAGAAAAAGTTGTATCACATTGATAGAATCATTCAGGAATACGGCAACACTTCTTTTCGTCTCCCTGCATATCATTCGCACCTCATTCCGGTCGAGCTTGTGTGAGCTAAAGTCAAAGGACAAGTTGCAGAAAAGAACAGGACGTTTAAAGTTTGTTAAGTTGAAGTTCTGACACGTGAGGCCCTCTCAAGAATAGACATTCAGTTTTGGAAGAAATGTGCTGCACATGTGCTCCGGGTGGAAGACGAGTACTGACAACGAGATGGGTTACAATTTGTCCAGCCATTAACGTATATTAATTAACCTCTTGGAATCGTCAGATTCGGAATGATGAAGACCATATTTTGTAGACGGACTGAATAACAACCAGCGACGATTAAGCGTATGTTGAGCAAATAGTGTTTGCTCAATGGCAATAAATATATTTTCAAATGAAAATGCGTCTAACATCATTTTATTTGGGGAGTAATTATGCACCCTGGGCTTATGTAGATATGCCTCTGAAAAGAATTGAACTGCAAATTAACATGTTTACTGTAAAATGTAAAATTTGAATCAATCTATTTGTAATGATCATGAAGGACCAATGGGACTCGCCGGTGTGCAGAGTCTGCTGTATCTGTGGAGTAAAGAATTGCAATATTTTTGCGTCATGAATATTCTTAGGCTGCATGCAAACAAATTCAGTGCGAAATAACAGGTAGTTTTCACTAAATCAGGGAGCCGTGATAGCTCAGTGATAAGAGAACTGGACTACAAAGGACAAGGGGTAGGGTTCGATCCCAACCGACGGCTTCCGGGTTCTTAAATGGGTACCGGATTTTTTTCCGGGAAAGTGAAGCAGCACGGGTGTAATACCGACCACATTACCCTAAAAATCATGTGCCGAAGGTCTGTAAATTTAATATCACTAACACCATATTCCCTATACGCCCCTTGGCGTGACGGGGGTACTTTACTTTTTTTTTTCCCACTAAAATCGAAAGTAAACGTGTTCATGAATTATTAACGGACAATAGTAATTTTTAAATAATTATGAAAGTGTTCATTGGTGCAGTTTCCTCATATTCCAAGTCCGGCTTGTTGCAGGAGCTACTGAGTTAAGTGCTATGTTCACGCCGTGAGCTGTGTGTTTCATCCGTTTTGATCATGTTTCGATCTACCATTTGTTTACGATGAATGATGATATCGAATGACAGGGAACAGCTGGCTGTGTTCACTTTCTGTGCGGTTTCGCCTTATGTTGTTTGGGTTGTGCAGAGACTGCTATGATGGGGACTACAGCTACCTTTCTTTGTTTGGGAGATGAGTTAGTAATTCGAATGATTCCACTGGCACGGGCTGTTGAGCATTTATGGGTTTTAAATCGTTTGCAGTGATACCGGGGCCTTCCATAACCAAAGAATCAAAGTAATTTTTTAAAAGAGTGATCGAAAAGGAAAGTCTTTATTATGAGCAGAATAAACGTTTAAATCTGTGAAACAATTCGAGAATTGCGTGGATCGCTTTGTCACTCAGACAGCCCGGTAAGGTCGTCTGCAACGTGGTAGTAGACGGGGGAAAACAAACACTCATTACACGGCTGTTTGTTTTTATCTAAAAATGGCATTTTAGTTATAATCTTAGGTGTTTTGCAGCTTTTATAGATGACAATGTCTTGAGTCTAGTACATTCTTCTCTTGCTTATCAGAGAGGGATTCACTTGGTCATCGTTGAGCGTTATCTATGCCATCATATGTAAGCGCTGTAATTTTAACTACATAGGCGAATCAGGAGGCCGTCTGGCGTATCAATGCCGGGAACGTCTGTATGACATCACTCGAGATGCAGGCACCCCATTAGCATCCCACTTCAACTCTCAGGGCCATAAGGGTTAGGCGGATGTCCTAATTACCGGCCTGGTGTCATGATCTTCTGAATAGCCGCAGCTGATTCACTATAAAGATTCGTCTGATTGCTCATATGGGGTGTCTCACCACACGAGGCATCAATGTATCCCTTTATCCAGTGTAACCCGCATATTCCCCACTTTTCTGTATTCTTCTCACTCTTCTTCTTCTTTCCTTCCTCATTTGCCTTTCAGCGTCGACGGGAGATATAACTTGCGGTCTTTTTCTCTTCTGTTTGCCTCTGCTGCTGTTATTTTTCCTAGTGCTTCTAATATTCCGTCGACCCATCTTTTTCGTGGTCGACCCTTGGGTCTGGTGTTCTCACAACGTTTGTTGAAGGCTCGTTGTGTTGTATTTTGTTCTTTCTGCCTTGGCACGTGGCCAAACCATTTTATCTGTTGTTTCCTTATATATTGTATGGCGGGGGCTATTCCTAGCTTTTTTTCTCAGTTCTTCATTTCTGATCTTATCTCTCAGACTGTTTTCTGTCATTTGTCTAACACATTTCATCTCAGTAGAGGTTATTTTTCTTATTGTTCTTGCATCTAGGGTCCAGGTCTGGCATTGGTAGCACAACGTTGGGATGAAGATTGTATTGTATAGTGCTCGCTTTGCCTCCAGAGTTATTTCCTTGTTGGACAATAGTGGTGATAACTGTCCAATGATTTAACAAGCTTTGTTGCATCTTGATTCTATCTCAGAATAGTAGTAGAATTCGTAGTAGTAGAATTATGTGTATTTTATCTTCCTGGAAAGACATAAAAGAGAACATTAACTAAAGTGCCAGCGACCAATAACTGTGTACAATACGTTACCAGATGAGCAAAATATAGATCTATAGTTGCGTTGTAGAACGGTGGGCAGAGAAGGGAAGATTTTGTAGAAATGTGACTTGGAAGATAGATGGATACAGACGATTAAGAAAATGGACATGTTACCGACATAAACAGAGATTGAGAGATCGGTGAATTGGTGATAGATGAATACTAACTTTCATCTGTTGAAAGAGACTGAGCACCATTGTGTTTGCTTGAAATGCCGTTATGTTAACCCGTACAAAATTGCGCAATTAATAAAGAAACGGGGAGCCGCGATAGCTCAGTGGTTAGTGAACTGGACTACAAAGGACAAGGGGTAGGGTTCGATCCCAACCGACGGCTTCCGGGTTCACCCAGCCTTTAATGGGTACCGGATTTTTTTTCTGGGGAAGTAGAGCGGCACGGGCGTAATACCAACCTCATTACCCCAAAAATCATGTGTCGAAGGCCTGTAAAAATGTATGGTCACTAACACCAAATATGTGCCATTTTGGCAAGCAAGGTTTCTTTTTTTGATATTCTGATTCTGCCCTATGTGCCGTCTTTTGCTCGAAAGGACAATAGATAGATAGAACACTATATTCCCTATACGCCACTTGGCGTGACGGGGGTACTTTACTTTTTTTTTTTTTTTTTTACTTAATAAAGAAACGGGAAGAGAGCAGAATCAGTAATAAGGCACACTACAAGAGTGAGAAAGGTTCTACGAGTATGGGGAGGGAGAGGGGGGAGAATTAGAGAGAAAAACAGGGGGATACAATCAGAAACAGAGACAAAGAATTTGTGAGGTGGACAGAGAGCATATACGGGAGATTTTGACTTGTACCGTTATATTTAATGAAAGAATATACATTCAAGAGTGAAGGGAAAAACAATTTTGTTAAAGGAAAATTAGAAAATACAGAGAACAGAATAAAATCTAACAGAGGATCAATTCTTGTAGATAATGAATGATATAGATGAGATATGAACAAGTGAAAATAAATTGTGAACAACGTTAACTGGATGTAAGATCAAATGTAACCAAAGCAAAAACATGAGTAGGTAATTATAGGTTTAATAGAACAAAGGCCTTATTGGGAATAAACAATTGGAAAGGAAAATTAAGGGGTAGAGAACTGAAGCAGAGAGCCGCGATAGCTCAGTGGTTAGTGAACTGGACTACAAAGGACAAGAGGTAGAGTTCGATCCCAAACGACGGCTTCCGGTTCACCCAGCCTTTAATGGGTACCGGATTTTTTTCCTGGAAAGTAAAGCGGCACGGGTGTAATACCGACCACATTACCCCAAAAATCATGTGCCGAAGGTCTGTAAAATTTATGGTCACTAACACCATATTCCCTATACGCCACTTGGCGTGACGAGGGGTACTTTACTTTTTACTTTAGAGAACTGAAGCAGGGGCGTGCCACCTAGAAAGGAAGTTATTAGAGGCTTATGGTAGTCACGATTTCTGAGTGGGAAACAGCTCGTGAGATGCGTTATATAAAATAAGAATAGTTATAAAGAGTGGGAGTGGAACTAAAGAGACACACGATTACTATAATTCGTGAGAGAATATTTGTCTTCTTCCTTGCAGCTTCCTGTGGAGAATAGGTCTTCAACAAACACGTTTCAAGCCGTTCTGTTGTCCTTTTTTTGCCATTCTTGTAAGATCATTCCATATTTTTCCTATCATCTTCATCTCTGCTAATTCTGTCCTCTCCAAGAATAGTTTGGTCTTGATCTGTGTGTTATACCCTGGGGATTCTAAAAAAATGGGTCTGTCGTGTAATGCTCTCATGGGTCTGTCGTGTAATGCTCAAAATGGGTCTGTCGTGTAATGCTCTCATGGGTCTGTCGTGTAATGCTCTCATGGGTCTGTCGTGTAATGCTCTCATGGGTCTGTCGTGTAATGCTCTCATGGGTCTGTCGTGTAAATGCTCTCATGGGTCTGTCGTGTAATGCTCTCATGGGTCTGTCGTGTAATGATCTCATGGGTCTGTCGTAATGCTCTCGTGGGTCTGTCGTGTAATGCTGGGTCTGTCGTGTAATGCTCTCATGGGTCTGTCGTGTAATGCTCTCATGGGTCTGTCGTGTAATGCTCTCATGGGTCTGTCGTGTAATGCTCTCATGGGTCTATCGTGTAATGCTCTCATGGGTCTGTCGTGTAATGCTCTCATGGGTCTGTCATGTAATGCTCTCATGGGTCTGTCGTGTAATACTCTCATGGGTCTGTCGTGTAATGCTCTCATGGGTCTGTCGTGTAATGCTCTCATGGGTCGTGTCGGGTCTGTCGTGTAATGCTCTCATGGGTCTGTCGTGTAATGCTCTCATGGGTCTGTCGTGTAATGCTCTCATGGGTCTGTCGTGTAATGCTCTCATGGGTCTGTCGTGTAATGCTCTCATGGGTCGTGTCTCTCATGGGTCTGTAATGCTCTCATGGGTCTGTCGTGTAATGCTCTCATGGGTCTGTCGTGTAATGCTCTCATGGGTCTGTCGTGTAATGCTCTCATGGGTCTGTCGTGTAATGCTCTCATGGGTCTGTCGTGTAATGCTCTCATGGGTCTGTCGTGTAATGCTCTCATGGGTCTGTCGTGTAATGCTCTCATGGGTCTGTCGTGTAATGCTCTCATGATGGGTCTCGTGTAATGCTCTCGTCATATAATGCTCTCATGGCTCTGTCGTGTAATGCTCTCATGGGTCTGTCATATGCTATATGCTCTCATGGGTCTGTCGTGTAATGCTCTCATGGGTCTGTCGTGTAATGCTCTCATGGGTCTGTCGTGTAATGCTCTCAGTTGGCTTCTGCAGTGTTCGTCCTATCCATAACCACCATCTTCGTATTATATTTGTCTATTTGTATTTTACATGCCCTTTTCCATAATTCCATGTTAATGATTTTGCCTTATTTCCATCATTTTTTTTTATTCTGCGCATTAGTGAAAGTTCCATTAATCCATTAATGAAAGTCTGTATCTTTGTAATTGTCATTTTTTATATTCTTCATGCTTCACAGCCATATAATAAATTGGTCTGACTTAACATTGAAGTTAAAATTAAGAGAATATTAAATTGCGTAAAAATACAAGCGTTAATAACGTAATTGAGTAGTTAACGACCCGGCGTGGCAACGTGGATTCATATCTTCTAAGTCGGCATGATGAATACAATGTATGAGATTCACAGAGCTATGGAGGTGATAACAACAAGGAGCAGAACTAGGATTTACACATTCACAAACTGTCCACAGTTGTTTATCACTGACACTTTAGTTGCTTTGATCACGTTCCATGAAGACGAAACACACATGCTTCTTCTATTATACATTCAAAATGATTAGATAGACTGTATACACAATCTGTATTTTTTAATTGTGATATATAAGTAATTTTAATGCCATGAAAAATATACTAACATCAAAACAAATAACACCAGGGCTAGAACTATGAATAGCAAAATGGTATGTATATCTTCTTAAAATTCCTGTGTGGTGCAGAAACATGGACGTTAGACAAGGAAACAGAACAGAACATTGAAGCCCTTGAAATGTGGATTTATAGAAGAAAAGGAAGAATCGGGTGTAAAGAAAAGAAAACAAACAATGAAGACTTAAAGTAACTAACAATGAAAAGATAACTACTGACCACAACTCAAACAAGATAAATGAAATGTGTGGGGCATGTTAAAAGACACAGCAGCCTACTAAAAGTAAGAAAATCTTTGAAGAGGAAATACAAGGTAAAAAAGGCAGAGGCAGATCAAGACTAACATGAACGAGTAACATCAAAAGATGGACAAGTCAGCCTATGAAAACATGCACTATCAAAGCAAAAAGACATAGAAGAATGGCGCTCTATGGTGGCCAACTTTCGTTGTGGAGACGACACTCAATGAATTATTGATTAAAAATGGAATATTGCATCGCCCCGAAACTCTCAGATTGTTACCAATCATGGATCTTTTTTGCTACGAGCATGAACCGCTAAAATATAATTTATACATAAATAGTTACTTTAGCTAGAACTTGTATATTTGTTCCTGTGGTGTCTCAAATAGGAACCACTTCCACACAATATCAAATTTAAGAACAAGTGGAATGTGTTAGACACAGAACCCATTTCAAACATAAATGCTACAAAATTACCAAGATTACAACTAAAACTCCACTTTGAGAGGAAAACGAACAACTGTGTCTTATACGATGAATTCCAAATAAAACATTTTCCCCTCTCTAATCCTTCTGTGATATTAAATGTTATGTGACATCTTTTTTGAAACCATAAGAAAAATGGTAGGAACAAAACCCTACCAAGAATATATAGAACAACAACAACTTAAATGGTTTCGCCACCTGGTCATAATGAATCCTCACCAATCACCATCAAGGGCGTTCTTCTCAAGAATGCATGGAGAAAGACCAAGAAGAAGACCCAGAAGAAGATGGATAGATGCAATGATAGAAACATGTAACAACAAAGGAAAATCACTAATTCAGACAGTTCGAGCAGCTCAAGAACAACAAATGATATAACCACGACACCTTTTAGATATCAGTGAAAGGATAAAAGAACATGGATAGATGCAGTGACAGAGACATATAACAATAAAGGAAAATCACTAATTCAGACAGTTCGAGCAGCTCAAGAACGACAGATGATATAAACCACGACACCTTTTAGGTATCAGTGAAAGGAGAAAAGAAGATGGATAGATGCAGTGACAGAGACATGTAACAACAAAGGAAAATCACTAATTCAGACAGTTCGAGCAGCTCAAGAACGACAGATGATATAAATCACGACACCTTTTAGGTATCAGTGAAAAGAGAAAAGAAGATGGATAGATGCAGTGACAGAGACATGTAACAACAAAGGAAAATCATTAATTCAGACAGTTCGAGCAGCTCAAGAACGACAGATGATATAAACCACGACACCTTTTAGGTATCAGTGAAAAGAGAAAAGAAGAAGATGGATAGATGCAGTGACAGAGACATGTAACAACAAAGGAAAATCATTAATTCAGACAGTTCGAGCAGCTCAAGAACGACAGATGATATAAACCACGACACCTTTTAGGTATCAGTGAAAAGAGAAAAGAAGAAGATGGATAGATGCAGTGACAGAGACATGTAACAACAAAGGAAAATCACTATATAATTCAGACAGTTCGAGCAGCTCAAGAACGACAAATGATATAAACCACGACACCTTCTAGGTATCAGTGAAAAGAGACAAAGAGGAAGAAGACATCCTTTACAATTTTGCTTCTTTAATGATTTCACTTCTAGAAAATAATTAGTAATTAAAATGGCCGTGATGAAAATTAGTGGGTGTAATAAGTAATGAGAAATTATGTGATGACACATTTATTCTTCATTCCTTAAGATGGCAGGAGTAGAATGAGTGGGGTAATGGTGTGTGCATTGAGAGACTGATGGGTCTAGAGTTGGAAAGGGGATCTGGTGGATCCATGAGTTCTGTGGAAAAGGGAGATGTATCTACAGTCAACACTTTACAGGAACAGGCAACCTACGTACGCTTCAAGAAATGATGGAATGGACAGTGGAGCAGATATTGGTATGCCCGACAACAATGACATTTAATTCATGAGTAGAATAGAATAGATGTGATGGCAGTTAACAATTGCGTAGCCAACACACGCACATATACACTTAGTCCATCTTCTTTTCTATTACGTTTTAACTCCCTGTGGAGCATAGGCCTTCATGAAACACTTTCAGCTCCCTGTAGAGCATGGGTCATCAACTAACACTTTCCAATCTGTTTCGTGCCATTCTTTTAAGATCTTCCCATGTATTCCCCATCATCTTCATCTCTGCTTCCATCTGTCTTCTCCAATAATATTTTGGTCTTCCTCTTTGTCTTTTTCCCCGCGGATCCCAATAAGGGGCCTGTTTTGTAATATTCTCATTTTGCTTCCGCAGTGTGTGTCTTACTGCCTTCGTTGTATCTCTTTATCCATTGCTACCTGGCACCTTTCCACAATTCTATGTTAGCAATTCTATGCCGCCATTATCATCTCTCATTCCAAGCAAGCTTCCGTTAATGAATGCCTGTATCTTCCTGACTGTCATTTCTGTTGTTATCCATGTTTCACAGCCATATAATAGGACTAACCAAACACTGGAGCTGAATTTATTTAAATTTGTGTATTTAAGCTAATAACATATCTTGCTGGCTGTCATTCATACTTGCTTGAAGCTATATTCTGCATTAACATACTATCGTTTTATATTCTTTAAACTGTTGTACGGCCGTTGTTTGGAGCCGCGATAGCTCAGTGGTTAGTGAACTGGACTACCACGGACAAGGGGTAGGGTTCGATCCCAACCGACGGCTTCCGGGTTCACCCAGCCTTAAATGGGTACCGGATTTTTTTCTGGGAAAGTAAAGCAGCACGGGCGTAATACTGACCACATTACCCCAAAAATCATATGCTGAAGGTCTGTAAATTATAGGGTCACTAACACCATATTTTCCTATACGCCACTTGGCGTGACGGGCGTACTATTTACTATTTACTATTTACGGCCGTTGTTTGCCTTCAGGCCTTCGCCCTCATGCACGTCCATTACACCCACTACAGGAGCACCCGATGCCGCACCTATTAACACTGTATTTGCTACAAAGCACCGCGTCATCAGGGCAAGAATAACAAAAAACACTGAAGAAAAACATCATTAAATCAACTGAAAAAAGCAGTTATTCGCATTTATTTTTAAAATCCATTATAGACGAACACCCGTTAAAACAAAACAATTGCAAAATAAAATATAATAATAAAAATAAAAGATTCCTGCAAAGGAAAGTACACAATAAAAATCGTTATCAAATAAATTCTTTAATAAGTCCAATTCCTGCCGGAATAATCACCAGCTTGGTATGACGCATGGGGAATTCCCAGGAGTCAATTGAGTCTGGCTTGTCAATAATTTTGCCTCTTTCTGTGATTGTCTGATGTGACCTCTATTTTAAAACACATTTATTTTTTTTTGTCTTATTTGGCTTGTAGAAAATTAATCTTATCTTATTATGTGGCCAGAATGGTAACTGAATATTTCTTTATATGGCTTCCGTTTCTGATATTTTCATTATATCGTCATCATCAGCCTCATCATCGTCAATATCACCATCGTTATCATAACTTTCATCAAAATCATCAACATCAGCAACATCATAATCATTATCATTAATTATTTCATCGATTCGCTTAGTTGAGGAAAGTGAGTCACCGAATCAATAACTTGTCAGTCTCGAAACCAGTATTAATATAATTAATATGAATAGTATTGACATTAGATTTGCTATATGTGTATAATTGACATTAGATTTGCTATATGTGTATAATAATGGCATAGATTGCTACAGGTGTTTAATATTGACATTAGATTGCTACAGGTGTTTAATATTGACATTAGATTGCTACAGGTGTTTAATATTGACATCAGATTGCTACAGGTGTTTAATACTGACATTAGATTGCTACAGGTGTTTAATATTGACATCAGATTGCTACAGGTGTATAACATTTACATTTGAGTGCTACAAAAGTTGAATAATAACATTAGAGTGCTACAAGTGTTTAAGATTAACACAAAGGCGCTAAAAGAGTTTAATAATAATACGAGAGTGTTAAAAGTGTTTAATGATAGCACTAATGTTCTAGTAGTGTTTAATAATAGCATTAGAATGCTAGAAGTATTAAATAATAGACGGGGCTATGAAAAAATAAATAAAAGGGATCAGCCTAGAAAAACACTCAAATTACACACTGATGCAAGAAAGAACAGCGAATATCAGCTCTTGTACCGAGTTTGAGAAATTCGCACAGAACAAAGACTTGTGACGAGACACAATGCGGGTCCTATGCAAAGTCTGATAAATAGTAGCAAAGATCCTTGGACACGGGGATTTTAAAATATATTCCCTTTGTGCGGGTCATAGATTTGTAAAGGGCAACAGATAGACAGATCAGATCAACAGGCAAGCAAGCAGGCCAGCAGGCAAATAGACAGACAGACAAATAAAGTGATAAATAGATAGACAGATCAGATCGACAGACAAGCAAGCAGACAGGCAGGCAAACAGACAGACAGACAGACAAATAAACTGATAAATAGATAAACAGATCAGATCGACAGACAAGCAAGCAGACAGGCAGGCAAGCAGACAGACAGACAAATAAACTGATAAATAGATAGACAGATCAGATCGACAGACAAGCAAGCAGACAGGCAGGCAAGCAGACAGACAGACAAATAAACTGATAAATAGATAGACAAAGACAGAGAAACAGAAAGCCAGACTGACAGACACACGAAGCTGAAAGCGTTCAATCAAAAATAAATAAACAAAAACGTTGGAAGCATTCAATCATAGAAAGATAATTGCAACATGAAATAATGTGAAGAGCCCTCTTGATAAATGTATCTATCACGTTTACTAATTGGCGCTGTCAACTACCACGTGAAAAAGCTGCTCAAAACGACGTCCTTTTTTATCAGGAAACCAGGTGCTGTTACAAGAAACTGCCAACTTCGTTCCCATCAACGTCTTCAGAAACACCATATTCAAATATCGGAGAATCAAATTACTTCATTTTTCTATTTGATAAAGAACACTGTGCAAGGTATTTGGAGATTGTGGAAAAGGAAATGGGAGATTTATTACCTGGTTGCATGGCTGGCTCAGAGACAAATTCTTCCTGCTCAACTGATAAAAACGACGTGCTAATAATAATCAAGCTAATGAGTTCAGGGAGCGCAACGTGACAAACAGAAGCTGGAGAAACGCCCCATTCAAAAATCTATTCTGGGAAAACATGGTAGTCCTAAAAGACAATTAATTTAAGAGAAGAAAAAACTTCATTCAGACTAGGAATAGACTGATGTCGATATGATACCATGAGGTCGACGTGGTTTCAAAAGCAAAAAAAAAATGCTGCAGTAATTTTTGTCATTTCTTAGATTGTGGTGAAGAATGTTGTATTATGTCACCTTCCTAGGCATGTAATATCATGTTTTCTATAGATCATCACAGTGAAAAAGGAAAACAGAAAAGAGCTCCCGTCACACATATAGAGAATATGGTGTTAGTGATCATACATTTGACACACCTTCGGAACATGATTTTTGGGGTAACGTGGTCGGTATTACGCCCGTGGCGCTTTACTTTCCCAGAAAAAAAATCCGATACCCATTTAAGGCTGGGTGAACCCGGAAGCCGTCGACTTGGATCAAACCCTACCATTTTTCCTTTGTAGTCCAGTTCACTAACCACTGAGCTGTCGCGGCTCCCAGATCATCACAGTAGTCTGCTTAAAAGGTTTTCCCATGTGAAAACAAACAACTGACGTCTTAGAGGATATTCAAGAATAAACTAAAAATAGGATTAGAAGTTCACAAAATGTGTAGTTTGTGAGCAAATTACAAAAACAAACAAATGCAACGTTAGCAGTCTCCCAAAAAATATCTCTCTATAGCCTTTAATGGGTACCGGATGTTTTACTGGGAAAGTAAAGCGGCACTGGCGTAATACCGACCACATTACCCCAAAAATATGTTTCGAAGGTCTGTAAAATATATGGTCACTAACACCATATTCCCTATACGCCACTTGGCGTGACGAGGCTCTTTACTTTACTTACTTTACAGCAAAATGCAAAATACATGCAACATTACTCGCTGTGTGAACTAAGGAAAAGATCAAAGAAGATTACTGATGTATTATGTTATGTTATCACCATCATCTCAGCACACCGACCGAATCCATAGATGCTCCGATTTTCCCCTCGAAATCTCCGAGGGGAACACTGATCGTGCACGAACTCTGTGACACGGCCAGGAATCCATCGGGATGCGCGTACATGTTTATTTTTGTGACAATTTTGCCGGGCCAGTGGCCATTATTTTGGTCTATTCTTTTTTATTATTAACTGCCAAGGGTACTTTATCGTTCTAGGGGGCACACAGTACCACCTTAGTTTGCCGTTATCAGAGAGCTAGACATCGGATATCACCACCCAGAGACCAGGGGAGGGAAAAACCACGTAGAAACAACGGATTCAATTATCTTTACATTTGAAAAAAAAATTATCCCACTAGTGGAATCGAACCCGGCACTTTCCTGTCCAGAGGCCGACCGTCTACCTCTAGACCACCCAGTGCCCCTCTCCTCCTTACTCTCCTCACTTCTCTCCAGAAGATTGCAGAAAACGCTCATAAAAAGAAAGTGCTGCGAATATGGAATGAAAGAAGCCACGTCACGGTGTTAAATAATATAATGATTCCTTTAAAAGTTAAAGACCTTAGAACGTTCTCGCACATTACATACGTTAAATAATAGAATTCCCGTTAAATGTAAACTATTTAGAATAGTGCCCTAGCTAGAAGGGACTGAGACGGAAGGCAACTTTCTACTTAAAAAGGCTAGGCTTCTTTGGATGTAGCAGAAAAGGTTAAGATAACACAGCATGATGCAATACACATCACAACGTTATAACGCCCACGTATTGTCCTTCTTAGTGGGTGCGATAAGGTGTTGTAGGTTAACAAAGAAAGAAAGAAAGAAAGAAAGAAAGAAAGAAAGAAAGAATGCAAACGCAAAGAATAAAGAAGATAAGAGGAGAGAAAAAAAAACAATGAAGAAAAAGTAAGGAGAGGAGAAAAAAAAACAAAGAAAAAAATAAAAGAGCGAAGGAAAAAATACAAGAAGAATGTGAGAGAGAACGAAAGAAAGAAAGAAAGAAAGAAAGAAAGAAAGAAAGAAAGAAAGAAAGAAGAAAGAAAGAAAGAAAGAAGAAAGAAAGAAAAAGAAGAAAGAAAATGTTACCAAATAATCAAAGTGCTCAAATGTTGTTGGATCCAATGATGACCACATAATGATAACAGAATTAGAAGGCTAACCAAAAAAAAAAAAAAGGCAAATGTTCTAAAATGTAATAATGGGATGTTCACTAAAAATGAGCAATTTCGGAAACTTATGTGAAATTAAATAATATGAGGAGTTAAAAAACATTAGTTAGTTAAAAATAAATGACGCCAACATTAAATAACAGATAAAATCTATTAAATTACGAGTTATCTAATCCCTTCTCTTGACTCTAGGGACAGTCACAAATAATGAATGTATTTATAACTCGTGTTTTGGTAGAAGAATATTCCCGTTTATTATTTCAATAAAAAATTGAGTGCCTTCTCGACTCACATCGAAGCTTTCCACCACGGAGATAAATCCTACATTGTCTCATGTCTTCATAGTACATGTTGTCAAAGGTTCATTTGTCCATTTTTGTATGTTTTCAGTCCACATTATTCTTGGTCTGCCTCTGCATCGTCTAAAATTATTAATTAATTAATTAAGTAATTAAAAGTATTCTGTTTCT